>JACEIK010011301.1:10688-33465 GCA_018107945.1 Datura stramonium
ATATAATTTTTGTCTGATTACGCCGCTAAACGCCGTCAAAATCCAAATTAACTTCGGATAATGAAATATAAGGCTGCAGGGAGCATTTCTATGGAGTTAGTTTCGCGAAATTCGCCCGGCGAATCGTCGTTCCGCCGAGCCAAAGCTGTTGGAATTGCTCCAAACTAGTGTCAATCCTATCCTAGGCTTAAAGTAAGCATTTCTCCCTTCTAGACCTTCAAAAAATAATGAGGGTTTGACCGTGTTCAATAAAATAGAAAACATAGTTAATATCTATATATAAAGTTTTCTTTTTGCCGAAATTAGTGTTAAAACTAGTCCTATCTTTCCAGTAACAATATTTCAGTTGGGAAGAACAATTGAATACCAGCTGAACCTTGCTAGTTAATCAGTGAACAACAATCGATGTATGTTAAGGCATTCTATTTCGGCAAGTTAGTTTCTTCAACATAGTAATCCAGTATGAATATCAGTCAAGCATGTTAGGATTATGTTATCACGTTTAGTGTTGTTATCAGTTGAGACTTCTAATTGTATTGTTTTGGGTTGGATTACCTGTATAAGCTTTCGTGACCGCCCAGGGTTAATAGATGTGTCGACTCATCCACCAGGGGTGAGGATACGTCGCTTTACGGAGTGGCATGTCATCTGCAAGGGATGAAGATGGGGAGCTAGATCCTCATATTTGTCGTGGTTGGCCTATACACACCCCCGCCGAGCGCTTACGCCTGGGGTGTAGATATCAGCAGTCCTCCGGACTCAGGTACAACTATAGTCAGGGGCCCAGTGGGTCCAGTTGTTGACCTAGGGGATCGATCGGATGCTTATAGCTGGTAGTTGACTCATTATGAACTAGATAGGGGTAAATAGATATAGGTGTACTCACTAGGGCTAATAGGGGCCCAGGTGGGTTGTTTTGTGCTGATTGTACCTTCCGGCCTATGGGGGTCAGGTAAGGTTTATGTTGCTTTAGTTACTAATAGTTAGACAGTAGGACGCCTTATTTGTCAGGTATGACCCCTACCCTCTTTATTACAGTTATGTTTAGTCCTGATTTCACTACTTCAGTCAGCTTCAGTCTGTTTTCCTTACGTCAGCTATTGTCAGTTCTATTTTCTTACTTTCAGTTGTTTTCAGTTATTGCTTTACATACTCAGTACCTGTGTTACTGACTCCCTATTATGTGGAGTTGAATTACTTGCTTGCAGGTACACAAAGACGAGGAGCATATACCCCGTAGCTCCAGTCAGCTGTACAGAGCCATCAACTCCTTTCATCCGAAGCTTGTGTCATAGAAGTTTATTTCTTTTGTTTGTATAGTATTGGCAGGCCGGGGCCCTGTCTCGATCATCTTATTACTCCTAGAGGCTTGCAGATTGCATTACTTTCCTGTGGTTAGTTTATATCGGCCGTGTGGGGCCCATATGTGTTTAGACTATGTGTGTTGGCAGTGTGGGGCCCTATTTAGCTGTTGATTGGTGGCCTTGTCAGTCATAGCTCAGTTTAGCATCGTCTTTTACTCTTTAGTTATAACTTGATATCATGGTGGCTTTGTCGGCCCGCATAGGACTCCTTATAATTATTTGTCTCTGATAGCTGTTTATTTTCACAGGTGGCTATAGGCCTTGTCGGTCGGGGGTTGTATATACAGCCGCTATATAGCCCGTTGTTTTCTTGATTCTAGAGTTAGAGTAAGCCCTGCACCAGAAGTGCTTAGGCTCAGTCAGCTTAGCAGTTCAAGTCCTAGTAGGGAACCAGGTGCCAGTCATGCCTTCCAAGATGGGGCGTGACACTTACAATCATGAGAGGCAAAAACATCCACAACTAGGGTTGTGGGAACCATGGTGGATTAATGAACTAGGGTTACACAAAGTGATTCGAAACCAATGTTAAACGCTTGTACTGTATTCTCTTCATCATAAACATTTCTTAATGGTGCACAATGTTAGGACTTGCCCTAATTCTTTACTTTCTTGAACCTAGAGAAGTAGAGAATAGGAAAAGAGAATTACAAAAAAGCCTTGATATTTATGATGATTGTATGACTTGATCTGCGGTCCCAGGAAAGTTAATTTAGAACATACTAATAACAATTAGTTTAAAATCGCTCATGAGACCTGACCCGATGATTGAGTATATTCATCCAATAGGGACGAACCAGGTTTTTGGATAAACCCTAGTTATCAAATCTACAAGTAAGCATTGTGATTGATCGTGTTACATCCCTTAAGTTTCTACCTTTTTAACCGATGTGTGCGTGTGTATGTTGAGAGTTTTGGAGTATGACACATGTAGAAAAGGGATTGGAAGATGAGTATACGAGCATAGTATCGAGCGAGCAGGAGATTAGGGCTGAAGGCGAGGTGCACTGGGCGCCACCCCCCGCAGGCCATGCCAACGCAATAGTCGGTGCGTCGGGCCAGCAGGCTGGCGCTATGGCTGGCGTGGCGCACTCCCCCGCCACTACCTCAAAAACTATATAAAGCTCCTTCATGTTGGATTAGTTCATTATAACATTTCCTATCGTTAGTAGAGTGACCTTGAGCGACGATTTCATCTGTTTTTCATCAAATTACGCTGCTAAACTCCGTTCAAAAGTAAATTCGTCTTGGATTACTAGTTCAAGGTCTACGAGGAACGTCCCTACAGATTTGTTTCTTGAAAGTTTGCTCGGAGTACCGGAACCCCACCGAGTAAAAATTTTAGAAATCACTTCTAACTGAGTCCTAGGTGGCTACAAGTGACAGGTAAGGGTTTATATCTTCTAAATTCTCATGAATTTGTGGTTTTTTAGTCGAATAGAACAAAGTAGAGTTGTAGTTAATATTTTTGAAAGATATCATTATTTTCCGAGTCCTAGTATTGTAAATTGCCTTATTTTCTCAGCATAGGGCTTCGATTTGGTGGAATTATCGGCTACAGGTTGGAACTTTTTGGGTGAACGAAAATTTCCACGTGAGGTATGTTTAGGATAACCTCTTCGGCAAGTTATTCTTGTCGTATAGTAATATGACGTATGTCCTTGTAAAGCAAGCTGTAAGCACGTATGTTGTGATTAGCTACTACAAATAGTGTTGAGATTAAAGTTTACTATTTTGGTTTGGACTAGCCCCACCTAATATAGCTTTCCGTCGACTAACCTCAGGGTTACTAGCTGTTTCATTGCCTACGGGGCTATAGATCTCTTAGAGGAGCCATATGATGCCTGACAGGAATAATTTCCGGCCTATAAGGCCATATTACAGTCCATCCATGAATGGACTTCTTTTACTCCATAACAACATCACTAACCTTCCATCGAGCCTTGTGTGAACAGGGTGCAGACACAGCTACAAGAGCCCTGCGGGCTCAATTACATACGTAGAGGATAGATAGGTTGGCTATAGTTACCACTGAATCATATTGACCATATTAGGGGTATATAGATTGAATTGTACTTGCCAGGGCTTATCGGGGCCCAAGTAGGCTATTCTGTGCTAGTTGTACTGCAAGGCTTATGGGGGCCAGGTAAGGTTCTTGTTTGTATTCTTACTTATTAGTTATACTTCAGGTTGTAAGGCTTATCAGGTTATACTTCTTATCCTTCTTATTGATTACTTCCAGTTCATTTATCAATTCTACTCAGTCATTTTCATTACTGCCCTACATATCTGGTACATATTATACTGACACCCATCTATAGGGCATTGCATACTTACCTGTAGGTGCAGATAGACGTGGTTAGGACCTTCTTAGGTTCCAACCAAGGTTACTAGTTCAATCAACTCCTTTTCTCTGGAGTTGATAGCTAGAAAGTTTTTCTCTTTTTGTTGTACATCTTTTGGGTAGGTCGAGGCCTTGTCCCAACCACTATTTCACTCTTAGAGGCTTGTGGACTGTAGTTTTCAATTGGGTTATTATTGGCCGTGTGGGGCCTATGTATGTTATATTTTTCGTGTTGGCCATGTGGGGCCTAGTTTAGCTAGTTAGTTAGCAGAATTGTCGGCTATAGTATGAATACGACTGCCTGCTTTCCTTCTGTTATGACTAGACAACAAGGTGGTCTTGTCGGCTTGCATAGGATCCCTTTATTATTACGCTTGTTGGGTTAGCTGTTTTCCTTTTCTGGTTTGCTATATGGCCTTGTCGGCGTGAGGTTGTGTTCAAAACCTAGATATAGTCGTTTATTTTCTTAATTTTTGAATTGTTGGCAGGCACCAGAGGTACATATACCCTGCCAGGTCAGCCCAGGTCTCAATGTGGCACTAGATGTCAGTCATGCCTCCCAAGGTGGGGCATGACAAACTTGGTATTAGAGCAACATTGTATCCTAGGGAATCTACAAGCCGTGTCTAGTAGAGTCTTGTCCATGGGTGTGTTGTGCATTACATACTATAGGCAAGAGGTTACGAAGCAAGATAGTGTGGTTAGCCTCCTTTCTTCTCCAGTCGTGCTATAGAGTTATGTTGTATAGGGTCGAGCCCCTAAGCTTATGTTATTTGGCTTATCTACAGAGAAAATGTCCAACGCATGATAGACTACAATTGGTCGGGAGTTGGATATTGCGGCAGGAGAGGGAACTAACAGTGTGCCACCATCAAAGCTGGCCCAACCTAAGGGCAAGAGGGAGATATCATCTCCATCTCCCCAGAGTTCTCCATCACATTAGGAGCCCCCCAAGGCAGCAGATATGTCAGCGCCACCCCTAGTAATCCCTTTACAATCGGATCAAGAGGTTAGGAGTGTTGTTTATAAGCTGGCTCTGATAATGGCCGCTCAGCATCATCCAGTGGCACCAATTGTCGTGGAGTCTACTGGAGGACTCGGTAATTCGAGGGTCCGAGAATTTCTTGCTCTGAGTCCTCTACAGTTTACGAGGATAGAAATTGGAAGGGATCCTCAGGACTTTCTGGATCAATTGCAAAGTATATTTAGGGGGATGCATGTTATGGCTGCAGAGTCAGTCGAGTTGGTAGTATTTCGGATACGAGACATAGCGATGTTGTGGTATGAGAGTTCGGAGATCCCAAGGCAGAGACGTACCCTCTCTGACTTGGTCCAGTTTTCAGTGGCCTTCATAGATCACTATTTGTCTCAAGAAATCTAACAAGCCTGAGTGGATCAGTTCCTGCACCTAGAGCAAGGTACGATGAGTGTTCGAGGGTACGCAATGAGGTTTGACTTTTTGGCAATATATGCACCAGCATTTGTGGATACCATGCTAGCCAGGGTACACCGGTTCATGATGGGTCTTCATCCAACATATGTGGAAACCTGTGTTACAGCTACCTTATGGGAGGATATGTATGTTGTGTGCATACAGGCTTTTGCTCAAAACATTGAAGTGATTAGGCGGCGTCAGAAAGGGGTAGAAAGAACTAATCAGGAGAAGCATCGGAGGGCCAGGCCCACTGATATACAGACAAAATTTCAGGGCGGGCCTAGGACGCGAATATCACGAAGGCCACCCAAACCTTCACCTCAGTAGCAGCATGGCGGTACATCCGATCTTCATGGATAATCAAGTCCCGGCGAGAGCTCGGGAGTGTCAGATTCCCTGCAGCAGAGGGGATCAGAAGAGCAGGCCCGCTGTACTGAATTTTAGCATTTGCAGTCGACGCCATTTTGGGAGATATAGATATGGTTCTACTTCTTGTTATACTTTTGGGCAAGAGGGTCATATGATGAGACATTGTCCGACCAGGGACCATAGTGACCGGGACCAGTAGAACAGGTCCTCGGTAGGATCATATGTTTCCGTACCTCTGGCAACACGCAGACCCTCAGCTCCAGTCGGTAGAGGCAAAGGTAGATTAGGGGAATGCAGTTCTGGTAGTGGTCTGGATCGCACATATGCCCTACCAGGGCGACATGAGTCAGAATTGTCACCGGATGTTGTGGTAGGTATGATGGTTGTTTGCTCACTCGATTTATGGTTTAATAGATCCAGGTTATACCTTGACTTATGTTACTCTGTTAGTGGCACAAATATTTGGTATAATGACCAGAATTGCTCTAGCGACACTTTTCTGTATCCACACCCGTCGGTGACTCTATTATTGATAAGATAATTTTCGGGGCTATATAGTAGAGGTTGTTGGTCGTTAGACCCTAACAGATTTAGCGGAGCAAGAAATGTTTGACATTGATGTAATTATGGGCATGGATTGGCTAGCACCATGTTATGCCAATGTGGAGTGCTAGACCAGGACTGCCCGATTTCACATTCCTAGGAAGGTAGTGCAAGAATGGAAGGCAATTACAACTATGCCAAAAGGTAGGTTCATATCCTATCTTCGGGCGAGGAAGTTGATAGCAAAGGGCTATATTTACCATATTGTTAGGATTTGGAATGTGCAGGAGGAATCCCCGACTCTTCAATCTACTCCTATGGTCAGTGATTTCTGAATGTATTCCTAGATGAGCTTCCTGGTATTACCCTAGAGCGTGAGATCGATTTCTCTATCGACTTGCCACCGGGCACACAATCTATATCCATCCCTCCATATTGAATGGCACCCGCCAAATTGAAAGAGCTGAAAGCACAGTTGAAAGAATTGTTAGATAAGGGTTCTATCAGGCATAGTGCTTCATCGTGAGGTGCGCTGGTTTTGTTTGTAAGAAAGAAGGATGGCTCCCTATGAATGTTTATATATTATCGGCAGTTGAATAAAGTTACTATTAATAATAAATATCCCTTCCAAGGATAGATGATTTGTTTGACCAGCTGCAGGGGAAAAATATTTCTCCAAGATTGACTTAAGGTCAAGGTATCATCATGTACGAGTCCGAGAGAAAGATATTTTGAAGACAGCCTTCAGGACCAAGTATGGTCATTTTGAATTCTTGGTCATGTCTGTCGGATTGAAGAATGCCCCAATAGTGTTTATGGATGTGATGAACAACCTCTTCAGGCCATATTTAGATATATTTGTGATAGTATTTATTGATGATATTCTAGTATATTCCTGCTCAAAAGCTGAACATAGAGAGCACTTGCGAACGGTACTCTAGATCCTTAGAGACCACCAGTTATATGCTAAGTTCTAAAAATTTGAGTTCTGGTTGAATTCTATAGCTTTCTTGGGCCATATTGTGTCAGATGCAGGTATCTAGATTAACTCACAGAAAATCTAAGTAGTGAAGACATGGCCTAGACCCACGAATCCAAACGAGGTTTGCAGTTTCCTTGGGTTAGCTGGGTATTACAAAAAGTTCGTGGAGGGATTCTCTGCCTTATCAGTTCTATTCACCAGATTGACTCAGAAAGAAGCTAAATTCCACTAGACTGAGGCTTGTAAGAAGAGTTTCTAGGGGATAAAAAATAGATTGACATCTACACCAATATTAGCCTTACCGAAAGTTTAAGAGGGATATATCATATATTGTGATGCGTCAGGCATTGGGTTAGGGTGTGCTATGATGCAACATGGCAAGGTGATTGCCTATGCTTTGAGGCAACTAAGGAAGGATGAAAAGAACTAACCCACCTATGATTTAGAGTTAGCCGCAGTGGTTCATGCTCTAAAAACTTGGAGCCACTATTTATATGGTGTTCATGTAGATATCTTTACGGATCACAAAAGCCTCAAGTATATCTTCATGTAGAAAGAGTTGAATTTATGGCAGCGTCATTAGCTAGAACTGCTGAAAGACTATGACGGGAATATCCTATATTACCCAATAAAGGCTAATATTGTAGCCGATGCCCTTAGCCGCAAATCCATGAGCAGCCTAGCATATTTGAGGCCTGTACAATAGGGAATGGCTCGAGAGCTGCACCAGTTAGCCAATCTAGTAGTCCGGGTAGTAGATTAAGAGGATAATGCGGTTGTGATCCAAAACACAACAGTGTCATCTCTAGTTGTGGAAGTAAAGGAGTGACAATACGTGGATCCTAAGCTAGTAAAACTCTGGGACAAGCTTCAACAGGGTGAACTATCAGCCTTCGAGTTAACGGGAGACAGTGTCCTGAGGTTTAGAGGCCAACTCTATGTTCCAAATGTAGCAATGCTTCACTAGTAGATCATGGTAGAGGTACATTATTCTCGTTACTCTCTTCACCCAGGCTCAACAAAGATGTACCATGATATAAAGGAGATATAATGGTGGCCTAGAATGTAGAAAGGTGTAGCTAAGTTTGTAGCACAGTGCCCTAATTGCCAGCAGGTAAAAGCGGAACATTAGAAACTCGACGAACTGACTTAGAAGATAGCTCTACCTATGTGGAAATGGGAAGCAATTAGTATGGGCTTTTTGACAGGTTCACCTCGCACCAGGTGTAAATTCGGCTCTATTTTGGTCATTGTTGAAAAGTTGACGAAATCATCTCATTTCTTTCCATTCAGGACTACATTTTCAACCTAAGATTATGCCTAGTTGCATGTTAATGAGATAGTCTGACTGCACGGTGTCGCAGTATCTATCATCTCTGATCGAGGGGAAAAGTTCACAGTTCCAAAGGGTTTGGGGACAAAAGTTAACTTGAGTACAACTTTCCATCCCCAGACAGATGGCCAAGAAGAGAGCACCATTCAAATGCTCTAGGACATGCTACGTGCGTGGGTGCTAGACGTTGGAGGGAGTTGGGAGTTTGTGTAAAATAATAGTTGTCATTCTACTAATCAAATGGCGCCTTATGAGGCTTTTTATGGGCAGAAAGGTAGGTCCCCCATAGGATGGTTTAGTGTAGAGGAGTCAGGGTTGATCGAACTCGATATGATACATCAGTCAGAAGAAAAGGTGAAACTTACTAGAGAGCGGTTACTAATAGCCCAGAGTCATTAGAAGTCCTATTCCAATGTTCGACTTAGATACTTGGAGTTTAATGTTGATGATTGGGTATTTCTTAAGATTTCACCTATCAAGGGCATGGTGAGATTTGGTAGGAAGGGCATGCTTAGCCCTAGGTTTATTGTCCCGTATTGAATCCTTCAAAGAATAGGTTGAGTAGCATATGAGTTAGAACTACCTTCAGGGTTAGAATATGTTCATCTACTTTTCCACATGTCAATGTTATGGAAATGCATAACATACATCTCTTGGATTGTCCCAATTGAGGATGTTAAAGTTACTAAAGATTTTTCCTAACAAGAGACTCCAGTTGCTATACTAGATCAGTAGATTCGTAGATTGAAAACTAAAGATGTAGCCTCCTTAAAGTCCTATGGAGGAAGATAAATGTAGAGGAGATGACTTGGGAAGATGAAGATGACATGAGGTCTAAATGTCTTCACGTATTCCAAGATTGACCCAGATTGTGCAGTTGAGGTGAGATTGTTGTTTAGTTATTTTCGTAGCTTGTATTATCAGTATTGTTTAGTTTTTCACCTTTATGATATGGATCTATGTTTTATCATTGCTTTTAGCGTCCTATGAGAAGCTTATGTCAGAATTTTCTACATTTTAGGTTTCTGGATGCTTAAGATTACATTCAAGGATGCATGTTACTAAGGGGGGGGGAATGATATTACCCCCTGTAAGTTTCTATCATTTAACATTCGAGCTATCTACGTACGTTGAGAGTTTGGGGTATGACGCATGTGAAAAAGGGCTCAGGGGATGAGTATACAAGAACGGTATCGAGTGAGCAGGAGGCCGGGGCCGAAGGTTGGGCGCACTCGGCGCCGCGCCGCGAGGGCCATTCTAGCGCATTGGTCGGCGCATCGCTCCAGTGGCTTGGCACTGTGGCCGGGGCACCGCACCCCCCCACCACTGCCTCAACAATTATATAAAGCTCTTCCATGTTGGATTAATTCATTCTAACACTTTCCATTTGTAGAAGAGTTACCTTGAGCGATGATTTCATCCGTGTTTTGTCAAATTACACTGCTAAACTTCGTCCAAATGCAAATTCGTCTTTGATAACTAGTTCCAAGCCTACGAGGAAAATACCTGCGGAGTTATTGCTTGAAAATTTTCTCAGAGTACCGGAACCCCAGCGAGTAAAAGTTGTAGTAATCACTTCTAATTGAGTCCTAGGCGGCTATAAGTGATATGTAAGCATTTCTACCTTCTAAACTCTTGGGAACCTATGAGTTTTTGGTCAAATTGAATGAAGTTGAGTTGTAGTTAATATTGGTGAGAGATATCATTATTTGTCGAGTCCTAGTGTTGAAAATAACCTTATTCTCTTAGCATAGGGCTGAAATTTGTAGGAATTATCGGCTACAGGTTGGAACTATTTAGGTGAATTGAAATTGGTATATGAGGTATTTTAAGGCTAACCTCTTCATCATGTTTTTCCTATCATATAGTAATATGACCTATGTCCTTGTAAGCAAGGCGTAAGCACGTAAATTGTGATTAGCTGCTATAGATAAGGTTGAGATTAAAGTTTACTATTTCCGTTGGGACTGACCCAATCAAATATAACCTTTCGTCGACCAACCTCAAGGTTGTCAATGCTGGTCACCATGGAAGGGGAAAAAGAGGCCATAGATATGCCCCTCAATTCTTTGATGAGGATGACCCGAACATTGATGAAGTTGGGTCAACCAGAGCTATTGTACCACCACCTTTGCCTGCTTGGGTAAAGTTTGACATCACTAGCACTATGATTCAACTGTTGAACATGAAGGGGGTGGTTAGTGGTCACCCAGCTATGATGCCAACCTGTACTTAATGAACTTCGTTGGAATATGCAAGGCGTATAGGTTTCCCGTAGTCAGCCAGGATGCAATAAGGCTAAGACTCTTCCCATTCTCTATGTCTGGGGAAACCACTTTATGGTTATCAAAGTTGCCTAATGACTCCATTACCAACTGGAGGGAGATCAAACAAGCTTTTATAGAGAGATTCTTTCCACCCGCCAGGATGATGCAGCTTAAGGATAAAATATATAATTTCCGACAACTGAAGACAAAGGTACTGCATGAAACTTGGTTGATATTCAAGAAGAAGTTTACCAAGTGCCCAAACCACAAAATTTCTGATGATAATTTGCTGGAGATTTTATATAGTTCATTGATCAACAGTACTAAAGCTGTAGTAGACACAGTGGTAGGAGGAGCATTGATGAGTAACGCTTGGAAACAAGATGCCTCTATTCTAGATAGAGTGACGAAAACAAACAGGGCATTGCACACTCGAGAAGCAGAAGCAGTTGTTGGTACATATTTTGTTGGTTTGACTACAGACCAATGAAGGAAAGAGAAGGAAGGTGACCAGGAATTGGCCCATGTGCACACATCATTGGAGCTGCTCATGAAGCATATCATGGGAGCTGGAGCTAGAAAAGTTAATACACTAGGAACATAGGGACAGGAACCAGGGGCAGAGCACTCAGATTCTGAGAAAGAGGCAAACTTCTTAGACAACCAAGTGGTTGGTTTCCGAACCAAATCCCAAGGGTTAGGACAAGTCACTTGGTGCCATGGCTCTCGAACCAATGTTAGAACCAATACTGAGACAATTAAAACTGGAATAGATATAGAGACAGAAGCCGAGGTCGTGAGCGAGAGGGAAAATGGAGAAGGAAGAATGGCTACCGCAACGATTGAGCAGGATTGTACATGCCTCCTAATGCACATGAAGGGAAGGATGGATAGTCAATGTTGGAGAGCATGATGGCTATGATGCTCAACAAAGTGAGATCCACAGAACAACAGTTGAAAGACATCCATGGAGATATATCTAGCATGGGTCAGAGAGTTGAGTCACATGCCACAACCATCAAGAAGATTGAACAACAGTTGGGTTAATTTTAAGCATTCATGAACCCTAGGAAAAAGGGTACACTACCTAGCAACACAGTCCAAAATCCAAAGAATGATGCTCGCTACATGGCTGTGATGACTAGGAGGGGAAAGACTGCGGTTGATCCCCCTCTGCCGGTTGTGGTTAAGATTCAAAGGAAGAAAGAGAGCATTATTGATGACGAGGAAGAGGTTGCTGAGCATGAGCATGAGGAAGATGCTGAGTTGACTGAGGCTCTAGTTGTTGAGGAGGAGCCTGAAGATGAATAAGGAGAGAAACAAGGGGTCACATAGATCTATAAGGCTATCCCACAACCATCGGCACTATTCCCTCAAAGAATGAAGAAGAAGGTGGAAAATGGTACGTTTAAGAAATTTCTAACAATGCTAAAACAATTATTTGTAGACATACCATTGGTCGAGGTATTAGAGAAAATGTTGTGAAATGCAAAGTTTATAAAGGACCTTTTTACTAAGAAAAGGTCCGTGAGCTATCAGCTAGTGGAAAACATGCATCATTGTAGTGCCATAGCCTCACGGGTCCTTGCCCAGAAAAAAAAAGGATCTAGGTGCCTTCACCATTCCAAGTACTATTGGTGATGTTGAGTGTGCGAGGGCACTCTGTGACATGGGAGGAAGCATCAATCTGATGCTATTAGCTGTGTTTAAGTAGCTGGGCCTAGGAGCCCCCCCACCAACTATTATGCGGCTGTTGATGGGCGACCGTACTGTGAAAAAGCCTGTAGAGATCCTGTTTGATGTGCTTGTTAAGTTGGACAGATTCATATTTCCAGCAGTCTTCGTGATCGTTGATTGTGAGGTTGAGTTTGAGGTCCCCATCATTTTGGGGTGACCATTCATTACCACTGGAGGGCTTTAATAGATTTGGAGGCTGGCCAGCTGAAATTCAGAATGAATGAAGAGGAGGTCACCTTCATCTCTGTCGGTCTGCAGCAACCAAAGGAGTATAGAGTGGTCTCAACAATCGAGGATGAGTCTGAGTTTCTTGATGAAGTCTGAGTAGTCAAGAGACTTGCTTTTTTTTGCGATGTTAAATTAGGCAATTCCTGGGAGGAAACCCATAAGGTTGTTTGGTGAATTTAGAGTAACCGAACCACCTACGTTGTGCTGCAATGTTAAATCAAGAACTTCTTTGGAGGCAACCCAAGTTTATTGACTTTTGTATGCTCAGTGTGCAGGTGAAACAAAAACAATTGGAAGAAAAATTGCAGAATAGACTGGTGCTACACGCCTCAATACGACTCATAAAAGGATTATACGGGTTGTAGTACGAGTTGTGGTGAGAAGCAGAGATGTAGCTTAGTGCATAAGTTCAGGGTATAGTTTGTCCTATGTCTCGTAACCCCATTGTACGAGTCATAGTACTCACTATAGTTATGAACTATGCAAAGCATGGGCCTCCAATTCACAGTGACCTATGAGTTGTGGTACTGGTCGTACCTTCATGGTACAAGCCGTATGATGTGCTCGTAGGTCCAAAGGTAAGTTTTCTTAGCAACTCTGCTACGAGTCCCAAGGAAGAGTCGTAGGACCTTCCTAGAACTCGTGATATGAGTTATGATGAGCCAAATCACTTAAAATGATCCGACTTGACCCAAATTTTTTAAATCTGCCCTAAGGCTATTTAAACATCAAAATCGACACACCCGTCTCCCATGCAATCGGAACCTGAAAATCACAAACACACCGATGAATCTCTTACGCCTGTAACTCAAGAAGAAAATCAATTGAGCAAAATTTTTGTTTGGTTAACACTACTCAAATCGAAGTTCCAGCCCTACTCATTGATTCACACACGAAGTTAAGCTACATTTCACAAAAAATCAAGTAAGTGGTTATTATTTGAGATGGTAGAAAGACTCGGTGCTTATGTGAACGTGGTTAACAATTGTAAATCCTCAAAATGCATGAAAAATAGATAAGGACAATGATTAGTGATGTGCAAATTAAATAGGTTACTAGATTTGAATATGTTAAAAATTAAATGTGAACTGCTATAAATTCAGTTACAGGTTATGAATCAAAAAGGGAGGATTGGGTAGTGGTAAAAACATGAAAGATACATACCCGGACTTGGGGAATTTTGAGTACCCAGCATATATTGAAATCACCTGCAAAACTGACATGAACAAAGGCAAGGATAGGTTTTACAAACCTTCTTATGACTCATGGTTTCACACTACGACTCGTTGGATGGCTCATTGGGACTGTCCCAAGCCAAATGTGTAAAAATTAAGAGGTATGAAACCTAGTATGGCCCGTAGTATCCTACTACGAGTCATACCTAGTAATCATACCATGAGTCTGTAAAGGGCCAAGTCCAAAAGTGACAGTACGATCCTTCCTACGACTCGTGCAATAAACTTACGGGTCGTACCATGAGTCATGAAAAGATATAGAACATGGGTTTTCAAGGGGTATCCTGATACAACTTGTGGTACAGATCGTACCTTCGTGGTACGATTCATATCTTAGTGTTGTGACTTTGAACTGGGACATTACGAGTCTCAGTACGGATCGTACCATCAAGGTACGACTCGTACTGTAGACCCATGAAAAATTATAGAGCATATTTTCTCACTCTCTTTTTCTCAGATTTGGAATTCTAACCCTTTTTCTCCATAGGTACAATGACTTAGAAGAGGAAAGAAACTAAAGAAACTGCTCGGAGGGCATTGATAAATGAGGCCTCTGAATCTGAATATGCTGGAAACACACCTAGTGGTTCGTGGTGGAATAGAGGGTTGATACATCTGACATTGATGGGAACCGAGCCACTAGGGAAAAGGTTAAAGCCCAGGCTGAGGCGAACACTGCCACATCTACTAGTGCTCCCCAGTCCAAGGAGGGAGCTGAGGAAAGAGTCCAAGAGTCCAGTAGTGGCTCTAATGAAGATGAGAGGTCTGTGGAGGCCCAATCCAATGATAGAGACAGTGAGTCCAGATCTGAGGATGAGGCAGCCAGTGCTGAGCAAGAGTAGACTCTACCTAGGGAGAACCATACCATTTAGTGGAGAGTGTGCACAGCAGATCTATGAATATGGTCTTTCTCTCATTGCCAAGAACAAATCCAAGAAGAGTATTGAAGAAGAGCCGTGGATCCTCACCAATGCACTGAATGAGGTGGAGGAGATGAAGCGGATATTCAACTACTATGGGTTCGATTAGATGGATAGAACCCCAGATCGATACACTTCAGAGATCGGCCAAGAGTTCTATTCCAATTATTTGGTGACCATGTAGCAGAAAGCAAAGGGAAAAAGTCGAAAGATCAGCCCAAATTAGAGAGTGTTATGGTACGAGACTATTGCTTGGGCATTAAATAGGCCTGAGTTCATACCACCACACACTACACTAGAGTATGACTACCAGGTGGGTTCCATGAAAAATATCAAGCAGTTAGGCATTGATAAGAGGAAAAGGCATATTCAGTAGCTATCCGGTATGACTGCACGGGATAAGGAGGAAGCAGAATGGGTCACTAGCTGAAAGAAGGTCACCAAGAACTCATTAAACATCATAGAAAAAGCCTGTTGGATGCTAGTTCACCATAGGTTGGCCTCTACCATGAATGAAAATACCCTCATTGTAGAAAGAGCGGCATTGGTGGTGTGTATCATGTCAAGATATGCCATCAACATCTCGAGGGTCTCTGCAAAGAAGATCCGGCATCGGGCTGTGGGATTGAGCAATACCATCCCATTCTTGGGTTTCGTATTCAGGATGCATATGAAGGCAGGTATATAGTTGCGTCGTGGTGAGGAATGGCTTATTGGAGGACAACGAATAGAAGACATTGGCTTAATCTTGGATGACATGAACTTGGTAAGTTGAGCATGACTTTCTACCGCAGTCCCAATACCAAGGGTAGTTGGGGGCGAGCAGGTGAATGCCCCACCTTTCAGGAGCAGGATGAGACACTGACTACAGACACCGATCTTTCAGAGGCAACTCCCACCACCTCTGCTACACCACCTATGGGCCTTCCTAGCCAGACTCTAGTCGAATACGTGCTAATGCCTCAGGAATTTCTCCAAAAGATGGCCAAGAGACTGAGTGTATCTGAGAAAAAAGTACAGTCTATAGTGGAGAATATGAAGCCTAGGTGAAGGCTGAGATTGAGGCAGCTGCATGGGTCCTATATGCCGGATTGATAGCTTTGAAAGTCATTTCAACGAGTACATGGACAAGTAGACTGACACTGGCAGCCTTCATGAGGAGTTGAGGGATCTTCAGAGCCAAGTGATCGAGCTGTCATCTCGACAGCTGGTAATTGTAGCAGCCCCCACAATTCCTGACCTCAACATGGGGATAGATGAGGAGCTTGATTTGATGGCATATTTGGAGTCGACCGGAGCTGAGGGAGGAAAAGGGAAATAGAGAGTCTCTAAGGATGTTGGATACGAGACCTTAAAGAAGAAGAGAAAGAAGGAAAATAAAAAGCACAAGCGGGCAAGATTGGAGAGCTGGAAAACTCATGATGAGCATAGGTTAGAGCTTCTTGAGAGAGAAAGAGGAGCGGGTAGATCCACCACTGCCCATGCCAAGATTGCAGGGGGCAAGGACCCTTTGGGCGAGCCATATTAAGCCCCAGTTATTTTAGAGGTCTTGGAAGCTATCGCTACTACTGAGGGGTTGACCATTCCCCCTATTGATACATCATTAAGTGCGTCGGCCACCGCCAGTGCCACGACTACTACGGAGGTACCACCTCGCAGGATGACAACAGCGCTTAGTGTGCCACAAGTATGTTCCCTTCCTTATGTTTAATATTCTATGCTTTGGGGAGCAATTGTAGTTGTATTTTTTGGGATTTCTGGATTCGTCCGAGGGTTTTTCTTGTCGTGTTTCTTTGTCCCTAGGAATTCTATTTAGTAGAATCAGCATGTTTAGGATATTTTTGTTTAATTAGAAAGTAGCTTAGGATTACTAAGACAAATAAAATGCACAAGTTTTGAACTTTTGAAAAAATTGACCCTGTTTATAATTTTTGTGATGGATAGATGTGTACTTGTTGATTGCAAAAACATGATCTCTGTGGATCTTTTTGTGCCATTTAGTGTATTATCATGTGTAGTTATAGCAACCCATCTATGAACTTGACAGGTAGAATGAATGCAAAACATGTACCATGAGTTAGTGAGGTCTATACCTAGTTCAATATTGCATAGAGGATGTAGAACTTGCTCGGTTGGTCTTTACATAGGTTTTAGGATGATTGCTTTGAAAAGGCTCATAGGCCTTTTTTTCTTAGCCAATTTTAGATTAAATTACCCTACCAGAATAATATGATTCCGTTGATTGTGATTTTGAGCCTTAAATGGACCATTTTTCTTTGATTAACTGATTAACCTTAACTAATTTTTATAATGAACCCGTTTTGGCCTTATCCATCCTTAGACATTATGAACCTCAACCTATGCAAAATGCCTAAGTTGAGGGGGGCTAGAGTAGTGGTGCATAGATCTTGGGGAGGTGAAAAAGGAAAAGAAAAAAGGGCTATAAATGAGGTGTGGTGTCACAAAAGAATAAAAAAGATTTGAAAAAGAAAAATTTAAAAGAAAATACAAAAGGGAAAATGAATGAAAATTTGAAAACACACCACACCCATACAATTGCATAAAAATGAGAAAAGGGAGGAAAAGCTGAAAAAATGAAAATATGAAATAAGTGAAAAGTGGAGCCATGTGTATGTAGTGCCAAGGAGGGTTTAGTAACTACAAAGTCCATATTTACCATACCCATTCCGAAAGAATACATTACAAGCTGAATAAAGTCCTATAGTAATCCTAGCCTGACCATCCAAAGAGCCAAAGTAGATAAAATAAGGGCAAGCCTATGATATCCAATGTGCAGTATTTAGAACTTCCTTGTGAGAGCGAGAGTCTTACTTGTTCAGTCGCACATTTCGTAATTTCATACATATGTGAGTGGGTACTTCATTTGTTGTGAGTGTACATGGTTTGTATTTTACTCTGCCGGCAGTCCTTGTGAAAACCATTGGAAATGACTTGATTCTCTGCTAATAACTAGATGACATATCTTGATCCTTGTTTATCATGGTTTGTGGTTATTTGATGTGCATATGTTGATTTGGTTTACCAGAAAAAGTGTCAAAAGTAGTTTGAGTTTATAGTGATAATTTTGATTGATGTTGCCTGTAGTGTCCTAGGTTTATTTTCTAGTTAAGCATTGTTTTTAGTTTTTGGTTTATTTGCCTGAGGACATGCAAAAGTATTAAGTTGAGGGTGTTGATGTGCTGTGAGTTTATAGCACTTTCAATGCTTAAAACTTAGAAAATAGCATGAACTTAGGTACGTTTATACGGATATAAGGTGTTTTTACTTTGTTTTCAAGGAAAATAGGTGTCGGAGCAAAAATGTGCAAAAGATGAAAAAAATCAGCCTAGTACTGATCTTAGTACGAGCCGTACTAAGACCCCTGGAAAAACTTAGAAGGTAGGAATAATGCAAAGGCAAAGTACGACTCTCGATATGAGTCGTACAAAGATGGTATGAGCCGTAACTGAGACTCGTAGAAAACTTTAGAGAAAAATTGCACAATAGAAGTTTCCTAGTATGGGTAGAACCTAAAGATCGTCGCATCTACCTACAACCCATAGTAGGAGCCGTGGGAAGCTATAGTGATTCCTAAGGACTTGGTAGAATTCAAGATGAAACAAGAAGTTACGAGTCATAGGAGTAAGGTATGAGGCGTACTACAACACTCATAGAAAACTTCAAATGATGCCAAAGTTCTCAGAGCCAAGCCTTTGATGGACTGAACGACTCGTAGGATCATGGTATGAGTCGTACCAGATGCCAACACTTAGTCAACTCTGCAGTAGCCAAGGAACGTACAAGAGCAAGGTACAACCCATACAATCTTGTTATTGGCCGTATGACTAGTGGTACGACTAGTCGGCGCCAGATATGAAAATTTCCCTGTTTGCTTAGGAAAAGTTTCTATTGACTATACAAATACCTTTTATGTTTTTCTTAGTAGGAGAATGATCGGTAGACGTGAGATTACATTGAGAGAAGGTTCTGAGTTCATTTTAGTGAATTATTATCAAGTTTTAGAGAGAAATTCTTGAGATCAATACTTGGTTTTCTAAATTGTTCTTGATTTTGTTCATCAATATACAAGGTAGGTTTTCTTTCAATTATTGTTGTAAGTATTGAATTATTTGTTTGTCTATGCATACTAATTACAATCTTACAATTAGGAGAGGCTAAAACATCTACAACTAGGATTGTTGGAAACATGGTGGATTAACGAACTAGGGTTACACAAAGTGATTCGAAACCAATGCTAAACGCTTGTATTGTATTCTCTTCATCTTAAACCTTTTTTAATGGGGCGCAATTTTAGGAATTGCCCAAATTCTTTATTTTCTTGAACCTAGAGAAGTAGAGATTAGGAAGACAGTTACAACAAAGCCTTGATTTTAATGATCATTGAATGACTTGAGTTGCGTTCGCAGGAATGTTAATTTGGAAGATATTGATAACGATTAGTTTGAAATAGCTTATGAGACCTGACCCGAAGATTGAGTATAGTCATCCAATTGGGACAAGCTTATTTTCAGGATGAACCCTAGTTATCAGTTCTACAAGTAAGCATCGGGACTAAACACACGTGTATACCCAAAGTAGTTCTGAACCCATGGGGAACACTTACCTTAGTTATTTGTAAATCTTGATAACAACCACAATTGCAATCTTGTTTTATTATTGTTTTTCTTTAAACCCCCCAATTTGGAGATAACTCACCAACAAGTTTAAGTACCAGCATTGGTCTAGTTCTTACCTTATTCGCTGTGCGTTCGACCCCAACCTCTTTGTTGGCTTCTTTATTTACAATGTATGCTTCATACTTTGCTAGAAAGTGTGAGTTTGAGCGTTATCAGTGCCTATGGGAGAGATGATAAATACTAATACACTAGTAGCCGTCTTGATGAACTATGAGGTAGATGCGGTACCGGGGTACACAAAACTAGTAAATGCTCTAGAAGGGATGGGGTTGTAAAACTTCAAACCAAAGAAGATAGACCTCAACTTGATGAACCTTGTAACTCCGCAAGAAAGGCCATCGATGGAGAAACCATCAGTTCTGGAACTTAAGGCATTCCTCCCCACCTCAAGTATGTATTTTTGGGTGAAGACAATACTTTGCCAGTAATTATTATAGCTGACTTGGCAGATTACAAGTAGAAGCTTTGGTCAAAGTATTGAAATGGAACAAAAAAGGCAATTGGATGGACCATAGCTGACATCGTTGGAATCCGTCTACGTATATGCACTCACAAAATCAAGCCCGAGCAAAATTGCATATCAAGCATAGAGCATCAACGATGTCTGAACCTGCCAATGCAAGAGGTAGTGAAAAAAAGAGATTATTAAGTGGCTAGAAACTGGTGTAGTTTACCCTATTGCAGATAGAAAGCAGGTAAGTCAGGTATAGTGTGTGCCAAAGAAAGATGGAATCACAGTGGTACCCAATGAGAAGAATGAGATGATATTGATAAGACTAGTCACAGGATGGCATGTATGCATGGATTACCGAAAGCTCAACCATTGGACCTAGAAAGACCAATTTTCGATGCCATTCATGGATCAAATGCTTGGCAGGTCAGAAGATAGAGGCTAGTACTATTTTCTTGATGGTTATTTGGGGTATAATCAGATCACTATGGCCTTAGAAGACCAAGAGCAGACCAACTTCACTTGCCCGTATGGAACATTTTGCTTTTAGGAGAATGCCTTTTGGATTGTGCAATGCACCAGCCACATTCCAGCGCTGTATGATATTGATATTCTCAGTTATGGTGGAGGATACCATCGAGGTATTCATGGACGACTTCTCAGTTATGGGTGACTCATTCGATCTTGTCTCAAGTATTTGGGCAAAGTGTTGAAAAGATGCGAAGAAACTAATGTAGTCCTAAATTGGGAAAAATGCCACTTCATTGTCAATGAAGGAATAGTGTTGGGTCACAAAATCTTTGGAAAAGGGATAGAGGGGGACAAGACAAAAATTGAAGTAATAGCAGGATTTCCACCGCCTATTTTCATAAAAAGGGTCAGAAGATTTTTAGGTCAAGAAGGATTTTGTAGAAGGTTCATCAAGCACTTTTCAGAGATTGCACAACCATTTTGCAAATTGCTTGAGAATGAGGTGAAGTTCGTATTTGATGAGGCTTGTCTATAGGCTTTTGAGTGTCTGAAGGAGAAACTCACCACAACTCCTATTATTATAGTTCCAGATTGGTCTCTTCCATCTGAGGTAACGTGTGATGCTAGTGGGGTGGCCCCGGTGCTGTCTTGGGCCAACGGAGAGTGAATATTTTCATCCTATCTATTATGCTAGTAAAATACTCAACACAACCCAAAAGAATAACACTGTCACTGAACAGGAGCTGCTAGCAGTGTTCTTTGAATTTGAGAAGTTTCAAACATACTAGCTTGGAACTAAGGTTATCATCCATACAGACCATGCTGCTTTGAGGTACCTGATGTCTAAAAAGGATTCTAAGCACAAGATGATCATATGGGTGTTGTTGCTCCAAGAATTTGAGTTTGAAGTGAAAGACCGAAAAGGAACTGAAAATAAGATAACTGATCACCTGTCTAGACTGAAATATGAGGCTAGATCAAGAGAGGATATTGATATCGATGATGCTTTCCTAGTCGAATAGGTATTAGCTGCATCTCAGGACTTGATTCCCCGGTTCATTGAGTTTCCAAATTATTTGGTCAGCGACATGATCCCAACAGATATGACACCCTAGTAAAGGAAGAAATTCTTGTTCGATGCTCGAAGGTACGATTGGGATGAACCATACTTACTCCGCATTTGTGCAGATGGGATAATTCAGAGGTGTGTGCCAGAGCTAGAAATGTTGAGCATTATGAAGGATTATCACTCATCCCTAGTTGGGGGTCATCATAGTGGTATCTGAACTATGCACAAATTATTGCAGTGCGGGTATTACTGGCCCTCTATTCACCAAGATTCCTATAATTATTCTAAGGCATGTGATCAATTCCAAAGATTGGGTGGCATTACTCGCAAGCATGAGTTATTATTGACCCCTATCTTGGAAGTTGAGTTATTTGATATATGGGGTATTGATTTCATGGGCCCATTTTTTTAGTTCATATGGGATGAAATACATATTTGTGGCAGTGGATTATGTCTCAAAATGGGTATAGGCTATTTCACTACCTAACAATGAAGGAAAAAGTGTCACAACATTTCTGTAGAAGCACATATTCGCTAAGTTTGGTAATCCCAGAGCAATCATCAGTGATGGTGGATCACACATTTGTAATCTCCTCTTTTATACATTGTTTTAGAAATATGGCGTGAAGAATAAGGCAACAACACCTTACCATCCTCAATCAAGTGGGAAGGTGGACGTATCTGATAGAGAGATAAAGACTATTCTAGCCAAGACGGTGAATACCAACCAGATAGATTGTTATAAGAAGCTCGATGATGCGTTGTAGGCCTATCAAACAACTTATAAGACCCCCATTAGATCATATCCATATCAACTGGTCTATGGCAAGTCATGTCATATGTCGGTTGAGTTAGAGTATAAGGCATTATGGGCTCTAAAAAAATGAATTTAAATTTAAAAGAAGCACCCAAGTTGAGACTTGACTAGCTCAATGAGTTTGATGAATTTAGGCTTTGATCTTATTAGAGTGCGGCCATTTATAAAGAAATAATGAAAATCTATCATGACAACAAGATTCCAAAGAGGGAGTTCAATGCTGGTGATCTAGTCCTACTGTTAAACTCAAGGCACCATTTGTATCCTAGAAAATTGAAATCTAGGTGGATGGGATCATATAGTGTGATGAATGTGTCCCCATATGGTGCAGTGGAGATTGAAAACAAAGATAGTAAAAGATTAAAGGTGAACAGGCAAAGGATAAAGCTATATATGAGAGATACCGATGAAATAAGAAGAATTGAGGCAGTGTACCTTGATGACGCCTGAAGAAGAATGAATGTTGCGTAGTGTTGCGACGATTAATCAGGCGCTACATGGGGGGCAACCCATGAAAG
>JACEIK010011302.1:4970-17603 GCA_018107945.1 Datura stramonium
ATTATTTGAATTTTATATTTAATCTATTTATAAATTATTAAAATATGTGCATTTAGATGTTGAAAAACAAATGATCTTAATCATTCAATGTTCAGATCTAGAGAGAACATCTTAATCATTCAGATGTGCATTCAGATTCAGACGTCTTAATCTTAATAAAAATAAATGAGGCATAAGGAAAGTTCTAGATGCCACAACATGTACAAACAAGATAATTTAACTCACCTCTCATGGAAATCAAGAATCTAGTTGATTTCCTATAGTTACACATTCACACAATCATAGAATGACATTTTTCATTATTAAGCCCTTAAAATCAATTGATTCAAATTAAAGAGATATGTGTGTCTCTCATTGATTCCTCGCTTATGCATTCAAGATGACCATTTATTGACTCTAGCATAGCCACTAAGTAGAATGTCAACAAGTACACAAGTGAATAGTCTATGAATTAATCCTAAAAAATAAAATAAAAATGTGAATAATTTCCCTTAAGACGATCATCATCCATCCATCATAGGGAAGGGTCCCTACTCTAAGATTAAAAAAATGAAAAAATTGACTCTAAAATAAAGCAACCAACATACTACTCAAGATAAACAATAGTCACTACATCACAAAGCATCATCCAATCATCATCAACAATATTAGCTATTACAAACCAGGCCTGACAAATAATAGAGCTACTACCACGGGGACTGACAACTCGTGCTACCACTATAAATTTAGCAAAGATAGAATAAACAAGAACTCTTTCCTCCACCCCGCACTTAAACACTGGACTATCCCCAGTGCACAAGAAAATATAAAAAGTAGGTACAGAGAAAGAATTTCCTGGGCTGCTAAGTACAGTCATCCTCATCTTTAGGATTGTAATGCTCATCCTCATTCTCATCATCCACGCCATCAACCTGCATGGCACTCGTAGTAGCATCATCCTCCATATTTATGTTCAAATCATCAACTTCGTTAGTCAGCACCATGGCCTCATCATTATCGAAAGGCTCCTTAAAAGTTGGGCCCACTCGGCATATCAGTATAGCACTCTCCGTGAGTGGGTACCTCACCTCGAGGCCTGAAATCTCCTCTTCTATTATAGGTCGACCTCCTAACCTCAGCTGCAAATCTAGCATCACAAATATGCAACCTTGCCAACTTTCATCATGAGCCTAATGATCAGCTATAGTGAGGAGTGGAGCTGTGGAAATGATGGTCTCCTTCACCTTTGTAACATCCATCATCTTGCCTTCCAGGTGCCCTACTAGAGGTAGATGAAAGTCTGTGTCCTCCTCCTCAATGCCTGCATCTCGCAAAAACTGGGTCTAGAGACTACCATAACAATATTTTCATCTATAGTTGTCCCTCATTCTCCTCATATTTTCCAGAAGCACAAAACCAAAGTTGATTAGTATCCCTTTCATAAGCATGTATACCAACACAACCCGCTCTCTAGTGACGTTCGACATGTGTGTCCTAGGGAGAAACATAGCACAAACAAACTTCACCCAAACTTTCACCTCCTTGTTCAAGTAGGAGAACGCAAGTGTGGAGTTAGTGCCCTTGTGGTCCCTTACCCAGCAAGCAGATGAGTGCTCACCATATAGACAGTGACGGATGCCACGGTAAGGAGGCTTCTCTAGCAAGATAAAGTACTCTGAAGGGTCTACCTCAGGTTTGCCAAGGAAAGCATTGAACCTCTTGTAAGTGAAACACACCACCTGCCCTCTCAACTTAACCTTGGTGCTTTATTCAAATGACATGTCCTAGTTTGCATAGAACTCCCTCACCAATGTGAGGTTTCACACCTCCGACTCAGCAAAGATGTATCCAACTACTAACTCACGGACCTTGTCCTGGATGGTCAGGAACTCAAGTACAAGGCAGCCCTCATCAAACCAATTTTCAAGAGCATACTTGGCCTCCTTTTGTGTGTTGAACCATGTAAGTCCATGAGGATCTACAGACTTTGCTCCAAATCATCTAGAAGGGTCAACCTTGGTACTGATAAACTAGCTCTTTTTATGCCTTTAGGAGCCTCTTGAGGCTTGGGTTAGTAATCACCACTTCCTTTCCCTTTGATGCCATGACACCTGCCAATCAAATATTAAGAACTCTACAAGATTAGTTCCTTAATAACAAGGCTAACTAATTAAGTGTTAAAGGTGCAAAATTGAACCCACACTTAATTCGCTATCATACTGGTGAGACTTTTCCTAATAGGGTACTCAAGACTTCCCCCATCCATCCAATTTCAGCAAACCTAATCCATTCACTAACTCTACACTACAACCAAGTTCATGAATTTTTTTTCTTTTTCAACTCTCCCCTAACTTTTAGCTTTTCAAGAATGCCTCACTTTGTCCATCCCTCTTACTTTCCTCCTTCAATTCATAATTCAAGTAACTCATACATGGATGTAGAAATATTAAATTCATTCAACAACCAACAACCAATTTACTACCATCCATAATAAATTAACATGAATTGTCAACAACTCAAGATTATTTCTATTCAAAAATTTAAAACTATGTACTTTCTCTCTCTTCAATCAATGCATCTACCCACCAAATTCATGAATTTCAATTCACCATCCCCATTCATCCCCACAAATTCAAATCACCATATTCAACCAAAAATAATTAAACCAGACAAGGATAACACATTATCATAGAAGAATTTAAGAAATTAAAGCTCATGAAACCCACAATATGAAACTTAAGCTTTTCACCAATAATGGTGATTTGGATCTTTAATCTTGGGGAGGAAGGGTGTGGAAGCATGCTATTAATATTACCTAAACAAGAGAGAAGAGAAATATTTACTTGAGTTGGAGAGAGGAACTTCACCAAACCTTGGAGAAGAAAACACCAGAGGGGAAAGGGGAAGGGAGTTACGGGTTAATGAGGGAGAGGAGAGAGAATTTTTGGCTTTTTATTTTTCAACTTTTTAATAAAAAAAGATGAATGGGAACTTTAAATAAAGGTGTGGTGCATGGGTTTTTGGTAATTTTAAGGTCTTTGGGTCAACATTGACCCATTTGGCCAAACAATTTCGACCATAACACCCCTGGCGTGCCGCTACCTCTATAGCCCCACATACTTAAAAAAACGTTTTCTTCATGGACTGGGACTGGCGTGGCATGCCACCCATAACACCAACCTGGCAGATTATTTTCTTCCAGAGTTTAACACCTGACGTCCCACGTCCGGTATCTCACCCCAGACTTAAACTTTTTCAGCTTATTTTTCTAGCTCTTTTTGCCTCCAAAGCTCTGTTCATCTCTACAAAACAAAGAAAAAATGTAAAAAAATTTAGAAAGATGGGTTGCCTCCCACCAAGAGCCTTAGTTATAGTCGTGGAACCACATTCATGGGTTGTCTCCCATACAACACCTAATTTAATGTTGTGGCACGACTATGGTCACTTTCACTCCTTCATTTGAGTGAAACATAAACCAAACTGACCATTTAATAAACTTTTATGCAGCACACGCTACTAAACTAACTAATTTCACCCTCAGAGCTCTACCGTCGGCTTAACTGTGAAGCCCTCATAGTGAGGAGGCATCCTTGCTGCTCTAAACACCTCAAAATGCCTCTTCACCATCCACCCTCATAGACATCTTGCTCAACTTTACCTTTATGACAGTGTTGGCCTAAATACTCTCCCCAAAATAAGGGGAAACGCTGAATCTGCTTCATAATATAGGATTATGAAGTCCACCGGTAGGATGAAAGGTCCCACCTCATCAAGACATCCTCTATTATTCCATCAAGATAGGCAAGAGATCGGTCTGCAAGCTACAAAGTCACTGTGGTAGGACGTGGTTCACCTAAACCCAAAGTTGTGGACAGGGATGCAGACATCAAATTAATGCTTGCACCCAAGTCACACAACATAGAACCTACTTCCTTATTTCCAATCACAACTAGAAGGGTGAAGCTCCCAAGGTCCTTCAGCTTTTTAGAAAATTTGTTTTGAACCTAAGAACTACACTCTTCCGTGAGAGCCACAGTTTCAAACACCGTTAACCTCCTCTTATTGGCCATAATGTTCTTCAGGTACTTGGCATACTTCATAACTTCCTATAAAAGCTCCACCAATGGTAAGTTAACATGTACCTATTTCAACACAAATAGAAATTTTTGGTAGGCTGAGTCCTCTTTCTGCTTCTTAAACCTTTGTGGAAATAAGGGTGGTGGTCTGGCTACTACAAATTTTTATTGTGAGTTGCTTGACTCATCGACCTTACTCTTGGACTTCACAACCTACTCATCATCAACTTTATTTTCTCTGTGGATCACCTCACCCAGCTCTTTACCACAGCGCAAAGAGATTGCGCTCACATTTTCCTTGGGGTTCTTCATGGTGTTACTGAAAAGTGCCCCTTGCGGTCTGTTAGACTGCTATAGGGCCAATTGTCCCATTTGTCTCTCAAGCTCATGGATGGACTTCTTTATCTAATTAACCACCTGAGTTTGCTGAACCATCCACTGCTCATTGTCTCCTCAAGAGAAATGTTCAGCTGTTGGCCCTGAGGCCTTAGATAGGTGTTCTAGGGCCTTTGGAAATTCTGTGTTATACCCCAAGAAATCAAAGATCGGACCTGGGAGTTGAAATGGGGAAAAACTGAAAATTCAAGTTGCAGGCACAGAACGAGTCATTGGACGACTCGTGAGATCAGCCCACGAGTCGTCAGGTGGCTCGTGGTGAAGGCTAGTGAAGAGCAGGGAGTTGGAGGATAAGGGTTCCCCACGGTCAAGGGAACGACTCATGGTCAGTCACCATGAGTCGTTAGGTTAACCATGGGGTAAGGGTGTGTGAAAAATAGGAGAGGCCAACCAGTGTACTTAATGGGAGGAGGCCACGACTCGTCATGTCAGGCAATGAGTCATGGTATGCGTCGTTGGGGTGGAATTCAAGTAAACTTGATGATTTGTGACCACGAGTCATGGTCACCACTAACGAGTCGTTATGCCTGTCATCATGAGCCCCAGGAGTTTGACAAGCAGTGTACCCAACGAGCCAAGCAATGAATCATTGGGCATGTAATGAGTCGTCAGGTCACCCGTTAAGGTCACCTGGCAGTTATTCTCCTGCGATTTAGTAAGGATTTTTTAATAAATTCCTAAGATCCTAAGACCGAAATTACGACGTTTTGGGTTATGAACAGGGAAATTTAAAGGGGTTAAGTTTAGTTTTCACTTCATTCATTCATGCATGCAAGGTAGGGGAATTGAGGGAGTGATTCAAGCCTAGCATTCATCAATTCATTGCAATTTCTTCTTAGGTTTATTAAGAGAGGTTAAGAAATAGTAATCCCAGGTATGTGGGGTTCTCAATGGATGATTCTTCCACACCCATTCCCCCGCCCCATGATTTTTACAAAAGTTTCATTAAAAACTCATGGGGTTTTGAATTTGATTTACTTAAAATCTAATGATTTGATTATGGGTTTTGTGAATTTAAAATCTTATCACAATCTATGGGTTTTAATCAGCTTTTGTGATTTAAATTAATTGTAATATTATTGATTTAGAAGTTCTATGTATTTAAGCCTAATTATGCATGTCCCATGATGAATTGATTTATGATCTACTTACCCATTGATGATATTTATAAGCCCAGCATGAATTATGATTTAAATCATGATTTTATTATGTTACCCATTATGATTTTTATGAAATTCAAGTTATATGCATGATCTACAAGTATGTATGAACCTTATGAATCATGAATTATGTTTTTGGCCGACTCACGGGCCTTATGTCATGGCTGGATCACGTATGTACAAGAATGTTTATGATCATCATGATTTAACTAACCCATGAATTCATGCATGTTATACCATAAGCAATATATATGTTTTGGGAGTAGTATCGACCACCGAGTAGGTTCGGGGCCTAGGTTCTGCCCCAGATCTCATAAACTACGTGCCACCGTAGGTATGTTGGGACCTCCTATGGGACTTTCCCCGGCCCAAATGGCTCTTTTTATGGTGATATCATACTGTCATGGTTCTACCCTTGGCAAGGTATGAACACCCTCCCAACTAGGGTTACAAGTCGAGCTTCATGTGTGCTCACATGGGGTATATCAATTAAGAGAATCTCCCACTGCTCCTCATGATTTATGCATGTTTACGATTATGTATATCGGCTCAAGTCATGTTCAATAAAGCTTTCCTCTTATGATTATAAGTACGATTGCATTACGAATGTTTTGAAAATCTTAAGCCTTATGTTATGTTATGATGTTTATGATATGAGCATGAAGTCCTACTCTTATGATCATTTCTGAATTTATATGTTTTAAATGTCCATTTTACTTACCTTACATACTCAGTACATTCCACATACTGATCACATACTTTCTATGCTATATCATTTCATGATACAAGACCGACTCTCAGGCTCACCCTCCTCAGTAGCTTCTCAGAATTTTCTATCAGCTTATTTGGTGAGTCCTCATGTTCTGAGGGCCATATGTCCAACTCTATGCTTTTCTTTTGATTTCAGAATTTTTGGGTTAGTTGGGGAGTTGTCCCATCAACCTGACTTTCATGATTAGAGGCTTTTTAGACTACCAGTTGTATTTAGCCATCATGTATGGATTATGTATTGTCCTTTTTCTGTATTTATGACATGTTTACATTTTCTTATGTTAAGTCTTCTGCTTATGTGTCTGAATTAGATGTATGCTCATGCCATGGGTTGACTTGGGGTCTCTCAGGGCTCCTTTTCCCGTGTCTATGATCCGGGTGTATGTTCAGGTTGTGACATTCTGGTTCCCTCCCCATGAGGGATTGGCTGCATTCCTGTACCCTTGATAATAGCTATTACTTGCAAAAGCTTCACCACGACCTGTTGTCCTATAAAATATACAGATTCGGGGTTTAATGGACAACCTAAATATGTGTGGCCTTCTCCATATGCATCACATGATGGTGGTTGAGTTTGAACCTGATGTACCTATTGTACTTGGCATCCTGCTAGTGTTGTCACAAGCTTGCTAATCACATTCACCAGCTCGCTAATATCTTCTCTGGTTGCCACAATACCATCTACCTCAAGCGTCTCTAGCACCTTAGCTGCTGTGAATCCTCTACATGAGTCCTGATAATCCTAACTCCCCACTAACATGAGGTTCAAAAGAGCCTCTATTTCATCATCGCTCTTGGACAAGATTTGTCCTTGTGCGGTAGCGTCAAGCAAGATCCTTGACTCAGGCTTCAGACCCTCTATAAAGTTATGCCCAATTATCTCCTTAGGCTTCATGTGGTGTGGACAATATCTTTAATAGCCCCTGTAATGTTCCCATGCCTAAGCAAAGGTTTCACCATCTTTCTGTACAAACCCCGAGATCTTCCCTCTCAACTTCTTGGTTCTCCTCAAAGAGAAAAACATGTTGATGGATTTGTTGGAAAGAGGCTCCCATGTAGAGATAGAACATGCTGGCTCATTTTGAAGCCACTCATTGGCTTCACCAATTAGTGAGAACAAAAACAATATAAGTTTAACATATTCATCTGACACGTTCTGGTAGTGAAAATTCTCACTCAGCTCCACGAACAACATCAAATTCCCGTAGGGGTCCTCGCGTGGCTTACCCTAATATTGGCAAGTGTTTTGGACCAACCGCACTGTCCCTTCCTTAAAATCAAAGTTTCTAGTGATGGACGGATTGACAATTGCTTTAGAAGTGTTCTCCAAGTTTGGCCTAGCAAAGTTCAACACTGGAACCCTCTCCTAACTGTTGCCCTGTGCCTGCTTGTTATTCTCCATGATTAACCTTCGAAAGGTTCTTTCAATTTCAAGATCAAAAGAAGTCCAAAGTGATTTTTGACTTCTTGTACTTGGCATACATTGAGCACACAACCTTGTAAACTTCATATAAACCATATCCAAACGTAAAATACAGAATAGTTGTCACGACCCAAGATGAGACCCCGGATCGAGATAAGGAACCTAGAACCACGAATGGCTCCAAGTCGACCCATGGCATGAATATATTAACTAAAGAACATATATACAATGAAATCTTATGAAATCTTATCTGAAACATTAATAAGCGGAAGTATGAGTACATATCGATCACAACAGAGTCAACACTAACAAAACTAAAATTCTACATATTGTTTGATAAGCCTCTAACATGTATGAAGAGCTGATGGGAAAACATCCCCAACTAGCTCTCTAAAGTATGAAAACTAAAATAACATAACTCAACATCAAACTGAAGGTCCTCAAAGGATGAGGACTCACCAGCAATGGGAACTGGACTAAGATGCGGGAACTGGGCTAACGGCGAAACTGAGTCTGATCGTCCAAAACGGTATCATGAAATGCATCTTAGAGTATGTGGTTAGTACTTGGAATGTATTGAGTATTCAAGGTGAGTAAAAACGGGTTAATAAAATACATAATAGTACATAAGAGCAGGACAGTTCAAAATATGAAGTGATAATCAAAACATAAACATGACGGCTCAAGGTTTTAAAAACTGTTCATAAACTAGTCATAACCATAATCATAAGAGAAACTATGTAAATCATAACTTGAGTCAAAGTATCATAAACATGGTCATGCATAAAACATACGGAACAATAGGAGGACTCGTTTTAACCAACATCATCATGATAGAGCTTACATGATGCCCCAACTATCTCGCTCAAGTGGCCAGAGCTATCCAAAGCTTGCTAAGGCAAGAACCATACATGGCATGATATCACTAGAAGGGATCCTATAGGGTTAATGATGAATATATACCTAAGGTGGCACGTAGTTCTAAGACCTTAGAGTTTACCTAAATGTCGGGCCTACTCGATGCTAGACACTACTCCCAAAAATATACATATGAGGATTCATATAATTATCTTTAAGTCATACATGAAGTTTATAGGTTAGTTAAATCATAACATACGTGATCATACTTTAAATACATGACTAGCCATGAAATGAGGGTTCGTGAGTCGATCAAAATCATAAACTTATAAATCATGAAGAACATACATGCTTGAGAAAATAACCATACTTGAAATAGACTTCATTAGCCAAAATCATAGATTCTTACATGGGTAATCCATAAACTTTCATTCATGCTAGATATCTCATCATACTTGAAATCATGAATCTTAAACCTGACTTTTCGTAAAAACTTGCATAATTGGGCATAATTTTCTAAAACTTGAAATCATGAATTTATAATCAATTTGTATAAAAAAAATATTTCCCTGAATCTTAAAACATGCTTTGAAACATAAAGGGAATTGACCCATAAATAAATAATAGAGAATTTTGTAAAATTGGGTTAAAACCCCATAAGATCATGAACTTGATCTAGAACTTGAATTCATGGAATTGAGGAGAATTTTGAGAATGAAAGTGAAATAAAGCCTCATTCGTAGCCCTACATAACTGGGTGAGCTGAATATACACTTGTCTTTGAAAGCCAAGAGATTTGGAGAACAAATTGAAGGATTTAAGCAAGTCTTTAATAGAAAACCTAAAAACTTGCATCCATGGGAGTTGAATGAATTAGAATAGGTTAAACTCCTTTAATACACTTCTTTCAGAGCTTAAAATGACATAGTTTAGGATTTAGGAGCTTAGGAATTACGAAAACACCCTTACTAATTTCACGGAAAATTACTCACTTCCAGATGTAATAAGTTGTACTTCAATACCACGACTCGTGGTTAGCTCTCATTGTCGCCACTGGTTTTTCCCAACTCATATTTTCCCATGAGCCACACAATGATTCATACCATCAAACGACAAGTCGTTGGACCCTTCCATTGCCACTTCTTTCAATTCCTCTGCCCCCTTCCTACGAGTGCAAGCTACAACACGTTGTTTCTCACAATGAGTCATACCATGATCCGTACCTTTCAACCTGACACTCTTGATCCAACCAACGACACTCTACCATGATCCATTGTATGCCATGATGAGTCGTACTAAGAGTCGTACCTTCTAGGCCTGACACACAAGCAGCTTTCCATGACTCATGACAATGACTCGTTACATGATTCCACGAGTAATACCTTGACTCGTTGCTACTGAACTCCTCCTGCAGGTTCTGACCACGAACAGTTCCCATGACTCACCACTTCTCACCACAACTCGTATAACGAGTCATCCTGTGAAAAATTTCCCCCTTTTTCTGCTGATCACATTTCTAATCTCGAGTCGTCTTAGGGGCTTTTGGAGTATTACAATATCTACCCATTAGGAACATTGATCCTTGAATATGGGTTAAACATATTGAAAAGCTAGGAAGGGGACTGCAATTTGCAAAACTGAACAACTGAAGCTGAAATCTAACGGAGTGACTGACTCCGAACTGATACACATGATTGAACTAAATTCATGAATCATACATACATTCTAGGACATGAAAGGAACTAAGAGGTATAAACTGGACATGAAACTAAATTGAGTATTAGAGAAAAAACTGATACCTCATGATGGAATGGAGCTAGAAGGGAATAAACATTGGTATTTAGCCATCATATCTGCTTCAGCCTCCCACGTAGCTCCCTCAACGAGTTGATTCCTCCACAAGACTTTTACTGAAGCTACTTCTTTGTTCCTCAACTTTCGAACTTGACGATCAAGGATCTCAACTAGAACCTCCTCATAGCTAAGGCTATCTCTCATACTTGTGCTCTCCACCAAAACAACCAAGGTCGGGTCACCAATGCACTTCTTCAACAAAGATACATGGAAAACTGGATGCACTGAAGCCAACTCTGCTGGTAATTCCAACTCATACGCCACCTTGCCAACACGTCTCATAATCCTGTATGGACCAACATATCAAGGAATAAGCTCCCTTTCTTTCTGAACCTACTCACTCCCTTCATGGGAGACACCTTCAAGAGCACCCAATCATCAACTTCAAACTCAAGTTCTCTCTGTTTAATATCTGCATATAACTTCTGACGACTCTAAGCTATTTTCAGCCTTTCCCTAATAAGCTGAACTTTCTCCATGGCCTCATGAACTAAATCTAGCCCTATCAATCTAGCTTCACCTGCTTCGGATCAACCAATAAGCGATCTACACCTCTAACCATAAAGATCCTCAAATGGATCCATCTGAATGTTGGAGTGGTAACTGTTGTAAGAAAAATCGATAAGAGGTAAATGATCATCCTAACTATCCTTAAAGTCAATCAAACATGCTCTCAACATATCCTCAAGAGTCTGAATGGTCCCCTCGTCCTGACTATCTATTTGGGGGTGAAAAGTTGTGCGAAGCTTTACCTGAGTACCAAGTCCCTTTTGAAACAATCTCCAAAACTGAGAGATGAACTAAGTACCTCTGTCTAAAATGATGGACAAGGGAACTCCATGCAATCTAACTAACTCTCAAATATTAATCTAGCATAATCCTCAACTGAATTGGTAGTGTTAACTTGTAAGAAATGAGTTGCTTTGGTCAACCTGTCTACAACCATCCAAATAGAGTCATATTGTCGGCGCGTATGAGGAAACCCTATAATGAAATTCATATTGATCTATTCCCACTTCCAAGTAGGGATGTTGATTTCTTGTAGCACACCTCTAGGTCTCTGATACTCAACTTTCACTTGTTGACAGTTTGGACACTTAGCCACAAACTTTGTTATGTCCTTCTTTATGTCATTCCACCAATAAACTTCTCGTAGGTCGCAATATGTCTTGGTGGAACCAGGGTGGATATAATATCGGGAATCATGAGCCTCATGCAACATCCGCTCCCTCAAGTCATCAACATCTGAAACACATAGACAATCCAGATATCAAAGCACACTATCTCCCCCTTGAGAGAAAACCTCCACTGTCTGATTTTGAATCGCTTCTTTTAATTTCACAAAGATAGAGTCCTCATCTTGCCTAGCTTTGACTTCAATCACCAAAGAAGATTATGAACCATTCTGAACAATGACACCATCATTTATCGAATCCACAAGGCGAACCTCTAAACGATCAAGCCGATGCACATCCTTCACCAACTCCTTCCTTCCCTTCTCAACGTGAAACACACTCTCCATAGATAGACTGCTAAGGGCATCCACCACTACATTGGCCTTGCCCAAATGATAAAGGGCGCTCATTTCATAGTCCTTGAGAAGCTCTAGCCACCTCCTTTATTGCAAGTTTAGGTCCTTTAAGTGAAACACATACTGAAGGCTCTTGTGGTCCGGGAACACATCCACATGCACCCCATACAAGTAGTGCCTCCAAATCTTCAAGGCAAAGACTACTGTCACCAACTTGATATTGTGAGTCGGATAGTTCTTCTTAGGGGTCTTAAGCAATCTAGAAGAATATGCAATCACTTTGCCATGCTGCATTAATACACATCCAAGGCTGATACTCAAAGCATCGCAATACACCATAAAACCATCAGTACCCTTAGGTAAGGTAAAAATTGGGACAGATGTGAGTTGATTCTTCAACTCTTGAAGACTCTTTTCACAAGCATCGGACCACTAAAATATGACTTTCTTCTAGGTCAACTTAGTCAACAGTGCTGTAATGGATGAGGGCAGGAACAGATAGTCATCGTACCTGTTACTACATCTGGAGACGCCTCTGAATCATGTCTCCCTGGTAGTGCATAAGTACGGTTTGAGCCCGTACCT
>JACEIK010011304.1:5859-36463 GCA_018107945.1 Datura stramonium
ATATATAGTTTATTTATGATATAAAATTATATAATCTCGCTATGTTATGTAACTTTTTTTTCAAAATATCACTATAAAAAGTAATATATGAACCGAAATATTAATTCGAATAATTTTTTCTTATATATTTTATTTATCAAAAAAGTTACCCATATTATTCCATCGGAGCCTTACCCATAAGATATTAAGTATCTTGAAAACTTGGTAAGTTAGTCTATAATTTATGTCACCTCGATCGTGATGTGATTGATTGAGAATATAACGTGGACTATATTTCCCTTTCTAATATGTCTATTTCATGTACAACGCGTACTAAGATTTAAAACAAAAATGTCAATTGATGTGGGATAATTTTTACGCTTACGCTTTCTGTATTTATACGCTATCGGTTTTTGAAAAATAATTAAGCTTAGCTAACAGATTTCATTAATTTCCTGCATAAAAACGATCATAATTCAAACATATCGCGTTTTATTGAAAAGGATTGATTCTATTGATTATCAAGATAACAACTTCTGTAAAGTCCAAAATAATTGTCCAACTCCATTTAATTTAGGGTTAGATTCAAATTTTGTATAATTCAATAAATTTTAATATGTTTATGATGATGATTTGTTTATAATTTTATCATCATTATTAGAAATAGACGAAAATTGGCATGTTTACACTTATAATGGTTTGATGAAATTGACATTTTTTAATATTTAGAGATAGTGATGGATCCAAGATTTTTATTAATGGATTTTGAAAAATAAAAATATAATTTTTTAAATTTAAATTTAAAACCATCAAGGTAAATTTTGAACCTCCAAAACTACTAAGCCAACGTCTCTAGTCTTATGTTTAGGGGGTTCAAAATCCATATATTACATTAAAAAAAAATTTAAAACCCTTATATGTATAGTATAATTTTTTTCCGAGGAGGTTCTAATGAACATCCTTCCTACCCTCTAGATCCGCCCTTGTTTAGAGGTAAGATCTACATACATTCTATCTTCTCCAAATTTCATTCTTAAAATTACGTTGAGTATATTATTATCGTAAACTATTTAAATTATTCTTAAATGCATGTTCTATATCTTTTGATATTTTGCACGTATTCTTGTGATATAAGGTTATGAGTTAGAACGTAGCATGTTGTAGATAGGTGCTTAGGTAGCATTTAAATTGAAGAGGTACTCGTATGCAAGATAAAGTAATAATTTATATTAATTCCCACCTACTCAAAATAAAGTACTTAGACATACACTTAGGGTTAATTTCAGGTATGGTCACTAACTTTATGTATTCAATAAAACATGAAGTTGAAAGATTTTTTATTCTTTTAAATTTAAAATAACTTAACTTCGCTCGTTATAACAACATCATAAATATTAGATTCACGTTGGATATATCATGTTCATCGTTATAACTATAATTGAGGTCTTTCTGCCTTATAGGTCACGTCTTTGAAGTGTGTCTTCTAAAACAATACATGAAAAGCATGGCCTTAGGGCAACTAATATCACCACTAGGGGTGTGAAAAAAATCGATTTAACCGATAAACCCAACCGACAAAAATATTATTGGCTTATCTGTTTTGGGTTATTGGCTTAACTGTTTTAAACAGTTTTATAAATTTTCTTATTAGGTTATTGATTCGGTTTTCAGTTCTAGGATTTTAACTAATGGTTAAAGTTAGAGGTGGCAAAATCAGCTCATGAGATCATAAACTGCCCAATTTGCTCATGTTTGGACTGATAATTGACCCGCTCATTTATTAGCTTAGTCCATTCAACTCAACTCATTTTACTTCACTAAAGTTTGGGCTGATATATGACCCAAATTGATTCATAAGAAATCTTGTCAAAATATTTTCAAAAAGACATTTTATTTTATTTAATATGTTATATTTAGTCATAATAAAGAAATATATTAATTTTATAAGATATCAAAAGATTGTAAAATAACAAATAAAGCAATTAAAACTTAATTAGAGTTGGACGGGTTGGGTTATGACCTGCATTTTCGCCCATTTTAGCTCAACCCATTTCAACCCAAGTAACTTTAGGACGGGTCAATAACCCACCCATTTATTAACTCAACCCTTTTTGACCCTCCCAAATTCAGCCCAACCCATTCATTTGTCACCTACAGTTAAACTGATAATCCAATAAGATTACACTTAAATTATCTTTTTATTTTTAATTATATAATAGTGGCTTTAGGTTTTAAATACAAACTTTATTTTCTTTTGCATTTTATAGTTGTTGTCTTGGTGCCTCTATTTTCTTTATGAAGTAGTTGGCTTGGTGGGGTTCTACCCAGTGAATTATGAACTGATCTTGTTTTTCTTTTTAAAAGATTTCTACCGTGCTACTGCATCTAAGTTTTTTACTTAACTAGAAAGAAAATAAATTTATTTTAATACTAACTTATTTTAATTTGTTTCTGCTTGTAATTCGTGTAGACTTTTATGCATAAAGGTAGTGTATATATGAATAAAGGAAAACAAGAGATAGCAACAACAAAAAATTTAGAGGAGCATTTTTTTATCAGTTAAATCAAAAATAGAATCGTGAAGGACGAAAAACTAATTAACCGAAAATCAATAACAAATATCTTATTTTGGTTATCAGTTTAGTGTGTTTACAAATTGAAAACCGATAAGCTGAACTGGTAATGCATAAAATTGGATCGAACCAACCAATAAGAACCCTTAATCGCCACCAAATAAGATTGTTCAAAGTCGAAAAATGTGGCCTTTGATCAAATACCATACTTTTTGACAGTAGTGGCTAAAGGCCTAAAATGTTGTTATATATAGTAGCTCAACATTCAGAGGTAGATCCAATATCGGAAGTTTATGATTCTTAACGGCCTCAAGTTGACACTATAATAATAATTGAGTCACAATCAAATATCTATAGATATTTAGTGGATTTCTTTATATACGGTCTTGACAAAAGCTATTAAATTCATGTGAATTCGTAATAAACACAGTAGATCCCTCCTGTCAAAAATAGTTAGTTGCTCAAAAAATAATATTTTGGGCACGCGTTAGGAGTTTGTCACATTACAAAGGAAAAAAAAAATAGAAATGAAAGTTTGTGGCAACAGGAACAGGCTGTTTTTTATAAGTTTTAACAAGAAAAGAAAAAACTTAGAAAACTTAGCTGCATTATATTGGAAGTATCTAAAAACTATCCTTCTTGTTCTAATATGCCAAGTCGGCCGAATATACCCTTTTCTACATCAACAATATGAGTTCATAAGTAATTGTTAAACTTCGTGTGCAGTCAAACAACGTGGAGGAAGTATATATGTTGATAATATTAAGGATTTCCCAGAATTGAAAATTTTGTAATCTTATCTTTGTCTTGTCCTGTCAATCAGTCTATTTAAAAACCCCTTCTATACAATGTGTGTTAGCAGAAAAATATTTAGGAGTTTGAGAAATATTAGTATCTATAGCGTAGGAGGCATTTTGTGCCTAAATTTGAGAAGGGAAATAGTAGTAGCATTCATAGCTAAGCTATGGCTAAAGATCAATTGCAAGTGCTAAATGCACTTGATGTTGCCAAAACACACCAGACTTCATTTCACAGCAATTGTAATTGCTGGAATGGGATTTTTCACTGATGCATATGACCTTTTCTGCATTTCACTTGTCACGAAATTGCTCGGTCGAATTTACTATCATCATGAAGGTGCACCTAAGCCAGGAATTCTTCCCCCTGGTGTCTCAGCTGCAGGAATGGGCGTCGCTTTCAGGCACCCTCTCGGGGCAGTTGTTTTTCGGGTGGCTTGGTGATAAATTAGGAGGAAGAAAAGTTTACGGAATGACCCTTATGCTTATGGTCATTTGTTCCATTGCCTCGGGACTTTCTTTTGGTAAGACACCTAATGGTGTTATTGCAACACTCTGCTTTTTTCGATTTTGGCTTGGTTTTGCATTGGTGGCGATTACCCTTTATCTGCTACCATTATATCTGAATACGCGAATAAAAAGACTGGCGGGGCTTTATCTGCTGTTTTCGCTATGCAAGGTTTCGGGATTTTGACTGGTGGAATTGTTGCACTTGTTGTTGCTGGTGCATTTAAAAATGCCTACCCTGCACCAATTTATTCAGTGAATGGTAAAGACTCAACACCCTGAGGCTGGATTTTGGTCTGGAGAATTATTCTCATGTTTGGCGCAATCCCAGCTTTGCTTACTTATTACTGGCGTATGAAGATGCCCGAGACAGCTCGTTACACAGCCTTAGTTGCCAAGAATGCTACCAAGGCTGCTGCCGATATGTCCAAAGTGTTGAATGTTGAAATTGAAGCAGAGGGAGATAAAATCGAGAAGATTGTTGAAGAAAAGGGGAATAATTTTGGGTTGTTTACAATTTCTTCGTCGCCATGGACTTCACTTGCTAGGAACAACTAGTACATGGTTTTTACTAGACATTGCTTTTTACAGTCAGAATCTTTTCCAGAAGGACATTTTTAGTAAAATTGGATGGATTCCTCATCCAGAGACGATGAACGTTGGATGAGGCCAAGATTGCAAAAGCACAAACTCTTATTGCACTTTGCAGTACTGTACCTGGTTATTGGTTTACAGTTGCATTCATCGATACAATGGGTCGACGGTAATTCAATTGATGGGGTTTTTCTTCATGACGGTGTTCATGTTTACTAGCCATTCCATACAATCACTGGACTAAAAGGAAAACAGAATTGGTTTTGTGATCATGTACTGCTCACCTTTTCTTCGCGGAATTTTGGTCCAAATGCCACAACATTTGTTGTCCTCATGGAGATTTTCCTCAGCTAGGTTGAGATCAACGTGCCACGGATATCAGCTGCAGCTGGAAAAAGCAGGAGCAAATTGTTGGTGCATTTGGATTTTTGTATGCTGCTCAATCCACTGTTCCATCAGAAGTTGATGCTGGTTATCCCACTGGTATTGGTGTGAAAAATGCACTTATTGTACTAGGTTGTGTTAATCTCCTAGGAATGTTGTTCACATTATTGGTACCAGAATCAAAAGGAAAATCATTGGAGGAAATGTCAAAGGAAAATGAAGGAGGAGAAGAAAATTATGGAACAGAAACTAAGGGGGAAAATGCATAAACAATTCCAGTTTAATCAAAAGTGGTGGTATAATATGAAGCTTTTAATAAGCTTTGTTCTTGTTTGTATCTTATGATGGAAATAATTATCTATTCTTTTTTGTTTCTAGTGGTTCCATTTCTTGTGTAATTCTGCCAATCTTGGATGCAGGAGCTTTTGATTTTTTTTTACTGTTATAATAAAGAAAATTAACATTCAGTATAGTAAAATTAATCCTCTATTTTTTTGGAATAGTTCGTAGCTTATTGTGCTAAACTTTTGTGGATTTCATTTTCTAGTGCGTGTTACGATAAGAAATGATAATTCTGCAATGTAATTATTATAAAGTATGTAATTGACTTTATAAAAAGGAGTGTTCAATAAAGTATTTTAAGTTTACATATGGTGGAAAAAGAATTGTATTTAAAGAAGGTGTAATATGGATAACCAACTGATTTTACTGTATTTCAAATTTCATAATCTACGAGCCACACAAAAATTATTTTATCATTACTACGAGATTCCCAAATAAGAGCTCATAAAACTAATAATTTTAGAAAAATTACAATGTGTGATATTAAGGGCAAATAAATAGTTATTCATTTTAGCCCTTTTATTTCAGTTTATTACATTTAGTTTAATCTTTCTTTTAGCTTATTTTTTCTTCATCGTTCTCTTATTCCTTTTTTTTTTTTTCCTCCTATCTTTCTTCTTCATTCTCTTTTTTTCTCCCTGTTGCTTCTGTCACTTTTTTTTTCCTTCTTCTTCTTAATAATTTTTATATTCAAATTTTTTGTAGATATTATACGTAAATTTAATATTTTTATTATTATAAATTTAAATGTCATTGTTAGGTAAAATTGTAAAATTTAAAAACTTCATTTTTTAAATTTTTAAATTTCAATTAATAAATTTATATGTTTTTTTAATTATCTTCTTTGTTGAAAATTTTAATAGATTGATAATCAGATTCATTTTTGTGGTGTTATTTCAAAGTCGCATTAAAATTGCCCATTTATAAAAAAAATTCGACCCTTTTGAAAGGAGTTTCAGAGTTGAAATTCATGGCAGCGCATCAAACACAATTTTTCTATAAGTTGTGTAATTTATTATAACCGTATAAGAGTGTGTATAAACATCTCTTATATACTATTATAAATTTTTATACAAATTTATATATCATATACAATAAATGTATAATATTGCATTAATGTTATATAAATACTGTTGAAAAAAAATTATACAGGTATATAATATAAAAATATAAATTATTGTAAATATAATATTTTATATTAAATCCCATAATTTTATGTAATAAATACATATAAATATTGTTTTAATGAAGATGAAGGATGAAGAAAATAAAATATATTTATATTTTTCTTGAGAAGAGAGGAAATGCACCTTTGGTCCTACTTCCAAGTCGTCGCAATTGCTTTCTTTGGTTCATCTTCATTTTACATTAAGTGCGTTTATTTGTTTAATTTGCAAACCTGCTTAATGTGTTTTGACTCATTAAAATCTATATAACAAAATTTTAATGTCGAATTTATGCAAATATTACATTTCACAATAACTTCAACCAATTTTATTGTTAATATAATCGTCATTGCCATCGCTTCAACTATCACTATTATAAATTTAGCGACGTTCATGGTTTGATTTGAATCGATTTTCTTCTAAAAGATAATCAAATTAATTTTAGTTAATTTTTCAAATATTAAAATCAAATCAAATAAATTAAGTCGAGTTTTAATTGCTTCATTTTTTTTATTTGAGTTTTTGTTCGTTATTTATTTATATATATGTCAATATAATTTCAAACACATATTTGATTGATTATGTTATATATAACATATCAAATCAAATATTATTTGATAAAAGAAGAAAATATATATGTAATCAAATTCTCGCGTAGCATCCTAAAAATGTATGTGTTGTCTAAAAATTTAGTCATTTTCAAGGAGCATGAAGAAAATTCTTCCAATGAATTTATTTTTGTATAAAAATTAGAGATCTAATTGTAATATACCAAGATATCTTGAAGATATTTGAATTAAAACAAACGGTTTAATAATGAAACGACTCAAATGACAAGTCATTTTGAGCATGAATAGATTGTTAGAAATTATCAAATAAAAATTACAAATAAAACGAGAAAATAAAGACAAAAATTTGGATTACTAAAAAGGCAATATGAACCAAGAGTGCAAAAGATTAATATGCACCGTAAAATTTTAAATTTTTTATAGAAATATTTGTTCTTACAATTATAATCTTAGATAAATATTTGTATAGTCGCTTGTTTCATTATTTTTTGCTAAAAATCAAAATCAAATTACAAATTTTGTACTGTTTTAATATAAAACCAAACCAATAAAAGATTCAATTTTCTTCAATTTGATTCAATTATATTTTTTAAGCCAGAACACCCCAAACTATAATCCAATCCTCATCCACAACACACATCACCACCTTCAATCACCATAATTAGTTGTTATTATCACTTACCAACATTTATAATCATCATCTCTCATCATCATTATCATAATAACAATTAATCACTAAACAATCAACACCATCAAGTCATCAACCATCGCTTTGTACAGCAAACACCACTATCGGGCCACCACTATTAGTTATCACCATCACATCCATTATTACGCTGTCACCAACAATTATTAACCAACATTATTCATCGCCGCTACTACCAAATACTATCCATAATTACTAGTACCATAAGTTAATACTACCATCAACTACCTCTCCCAATTAGATCCCGCAATTATCACCTAGTCATTACCACCGTCAACCGCGTTATAATTTTGAAATTATTTTGTTAGTATGCAGTATTGGATGATTTGTTGTTTTTTATTGAATTTTCGAGAAAGGAATATAAGAAAAGTTCTCCACAACTTGAGAAAGATTGGTTTAAAATTCCCTACACATATATTGCCTTTTGGTTCAATCATTGACAATGTAATATTTGTCTGCTTACTGAAAGTGAAGAGTAAAAAACAAGAAAATAAAGAGGGAAAGAGATTCTATTTAAACTGGACATATATGGGTCATTCTTTTGAAAACATACCAAGTTTTTGTCTTGGCTTTGTTGTCCTTGAGTAAAAACTACAAAGACTTAAGACTTTTAAGAGAAGACAACTAAACTTTCCACATGTCCCTTCTTGCTTGGCCTACCAAATATTTTTTGTGGAAATTTAAAAAGGAAGAAGAAGAAAATAGAAAGGAAAATTTTGTTGCTTTTTTTTTGTTGGGTTTCGATACACTATCTAATAAATGTGAATATCAGAACGCCTCCGTCAATTTGTTTGCTTTTCACGTAATAGTATTTTAGTTATTTTGTATATTTTTGATATATTTTTTAAAAGTAAAAACATATATATATATATATGGGGCATTACTTTTTTTCCTGTGCATTATTCATGTGGGATATTGTATTCATAATTAAAGTGTTTGTGGTCTTCAAGAATAATAATTATTATGTATTAAAGGAGCAAAATAAGTACTTTTATTTTAAACTTCAAAATAACAAATAATTTCAAATGAATCAAGTTTTACTTATCCACTACATAATATAATAAATAATATAACGTTGTTCGTATTGGGATTATCCTGACTAGTATATACACACACATACGTACACACACTAGTACTGGGGCTTAGCTTACGTAAAACCCTCTTTATTTAAATAAATAATAAAATTAAAAGAATATTATTAGTGTATTCTTTATTACGTGAAGTACTACTTATTTAAATAAATTTTAAAAAAATTACTTATTTTAAAATGAAAAAATATAACTTCAGTATATGCTGATTATGAAAAGTAAATAGTAAATTTAGTTGATTATTTGTGTAAAAGACCCCAAAATTAAACCCTCCCTTCATCCGTGTTGCTAGAGTATCAGCCCAGCCCATGATAATCGTGGGCTTTGAGCAGTGGGCTGAGACAACGTACTTGGCGGTATAAAATTTGTGGGCTAAATCCAATATCTACCGGATCATTCCGCACAGATGGGGTGCTCTTTAATATTTATCTTTTAAATTTTTTTAAATTTTGCTATTCTAGACACTTTAAGTAATAAAAAAAGGATCGTAACACTCCCAGCAGTAAAAGAAAAAGAAAAACCGCAAGGCCAAAAACAATAAAAATTGCAGCGCATGCGCTTGACACAAGTTATACCCTAGGCATAAGTTCACACGTTACGCTTCTGTTAAGATAAGTTCAAGAAAGACGAATCCTATGCCTTGACATAAGTTCAATAAAGATAAATTTAAAAGCCAGTGCAGGTTCAAGAGCATGAACTTGTGTCTTGAGGCATATGTTCGTGAGTAAATTTGTGTTTCAGCAGGTTCAAAAGAACATAAATTGTATTAGGGCAGGTTCGCGTAGGCATGAACTTGAATCTTGGGGCAAAATTTCTCGTAAGGCTGAGCTATGCCTAGGGGTAGACGTTCAATAGTACGAACTTCAGGTCTTGCATGTAGTTTCCAAGAAGACGTTTTACGTCTTACAAAGTACTAAAATGCCTTGCGAATTTCTTTTGCCTTGTTAATTTTATTTTTTATTTTATATTAGGATATTTTTGGCCCGTTCTTATTAATTTGGGGTATTGAAAGACAAAAATTAACGACCATCAAGTTGAGGGGAAAATTATAGATCACACCAAAATAAAAATATTTTTAATTTTTTTATCTTTTTTGATTTTTTTAATATTTTTAATTATTTAAACATGTAATTTTATTTATTGATCCATATAAAGTTTTGACTCAATCAAAAGGCTCATCCCTTTCATAAATCAAACCCAACTCAAAATCTTTAATTTAAAGTAAATAAAATCATTTTTCACCTCCCTTTTTAACTAATTTCTGTATCAACATGTTAATCCTTATATGCTTTAAAGATTATCTTGTAAATACTAAACAAAAAGATCAAAGTAAATGGAAGATGCAAAAATTAAATAAAGAAATCTTTCTGGATGACCTTTTAATGATTCTTCTTTTATTTTAATTCTTTTTTTATTTACAAGTTATATTGATCATTTAGTAGCATGGGAAGAAGCATTCAAAGATTAAGATACGCTTTTAAAGTTATTGATACAAAAATTAAATTAAAAAGGGACTGAAAATTAATTTTATTGCTTAATTGCGTTAATTTAAATGAGTTTTGTGTTGACGGGATTATGTGAGTTGGGTCAAAATTTATGTAGATCAATAAATAATGGAAAAATTACATAAATATTAGTAAATAAATAAGATATTTTATAATCTACAACTATTAACTCAATTACACAATCTACAATATATATTCCAAGGTATACAAGTACTTATGATTTTACACATTAATATAAAATGTTACTAAGAATAAAAGATTAAAAATAAAGAAATTTAATAGTGATAACAAAATTAAATACACATCAAAATATATTAATTACTTTTTAAAAGCCTAAACATACTCAACTAGCATTCTAATCCATGAGCAAATATATTATTATTTATATGTTATATAATATATAATTTTTTTGAACATATGTATATATTATTGCATTTATATATCATGTATATTGAGTATTATATATATATATATATATATATATATATATATATATATATATATATATATATATATATATATATTATTTTTATGTATATTACACAACAAGTATTATCTATTATTTATGTATATTTATATTTGAACATACGCTATTGTACTCATATATTAGGTATATTGAAGAAGCAAATACATTATTCATATTAGTTAATATATTATATATTATATATCAAATTTAAATTTACATTGAGTTAATTTTCCTATTTAATTAAAGAGAGAGATAAATAAAAGAATAAATTTGTGAAGTCAAGTTTTATGAGATTGGGTGTCAATTATTAATTAACATATCTATTTTAGTACGACTCCATAATTAATTATGATATTTTTTTACACCAAATTAGTTTTTTAAATCAAAATGAAAAAATTAAAAAAACTAAAAAAAATAAAAAATATAAAATTATAAAATTAGAAGGTATAATAAGTTGTATTTATGTAATTTTCTTAAGGGTGAAATGATTCTCACTTTCTTAAAGTAGCTTATAACTTTTTAAAATACCTTTTTTTTAAAAATTGTATGTGTTTAAGAAACTCTAAATAATGGCCACGTATTTGATTAAACTTTAATTAAATGTCATATAATTTAATCGTTAATGGAAGAAAATTTTTAAGCCTGAAAATAATGTTAGGAAAAAATTTAATCCAATAAATAAAAAAGTGACATTTTAAAATCATTTTTAATACGTTAAAGATATTTTTGACATTTTTTTATTTAATGTTTAGACCAAAATTTTAATTTTTTGTCCAACCATTTTACTCTTGTATAAACTTCTTTCGATTATTCATTTGATGTTTTTACCATTACTGAAAAGCATATATCATTTGAAAATGATTACACCTATTAAAAAAAAATAAAAATTTTCTACAAAGCTAACTCGGAGCATCACAATTACTTAAAAAAAAGAATTTACACTATATTGATAAGATAGATGTTGTACAATTGCAAAGGAAATCCTTCTCTAATAGTAAATTTGTCAAAACAATTATGACATATCTAAATTTGACTTCATCAAGAAATTTCTTATGAGTATGCATTTATCTCTATTTTATTACAATCTCTTAAATTCTAGTTCTACTATAAAAAAGATGCGAAATGATTATTCTTTATCTACTAAATTTCTGCAATGGAGAACTTTGGTGTATCTTCCAGTCATTTCAATTTTTGGTACTTGCTTACATTTTGTGGTATGTAATTAACCATGTATATGTTTTTCTTTGTTAACTTGAAAAAAAGTGTATATATATATATACTATAACTTTTTTTTTTTTTAACTAAAAATTAAGGTAAGAAAAAGAGGAGGCACACTCGAAAAATGAATATCTAATCTTTTGTTTTCAGATTTTTGTATCATTTAAAGGTGAAAAAGTCTGCCTAGTGATCAATGAACTAGAATGAAAATTATAGGAGATTGTAGTCCAAATTTTGAAGCAAATTGAAATCTCAATACTCATAACGTTAGGAGGTATTTGGGTATAGTAACAACGCCAAACAATTCAAATTTGGATAAATTTTTATGATAAAAGAGATTCAATTGAACTTCTTTGGTTACACGTAAAAATTTGCCTCTATTTGAACCGGCTCAAACACCATTAGAAAAAATATGAAACTAATTTTTGCCGTTCTTTTACAGGGAGTATCATTATTTGATTTTACAGCGATGTTGGTGATGACTCAAGTTCTGTGGACAGGTAATGCCTAGTTAGTATGTTCAACACAAACTAATGCTTCTCTTCCTTGTTCAGAAGAAGTACCAATTTGCCAAACAAGTTGTCTCTCAGAAAAAGGGGCATTTTATATTAATTCAGAGTGTCATGACACACAGCAAAACAAATCACTTTGTGTATGCTACTATAATAGTCCCAGCCAATGTCCAAAATAATACTAATACATTGGAAACTGTTACCCTTCTATAATAAGTTTTTAATATTTTTATTTTTTATGTTTGTGAATAGATTATTGAATATTCCCAATGGAGAGTTCGGACATTTACTTTTTTTTAATATAAAAATAAAGAAAATAAAATTTCAAACCTTCAAATATTAAGATTGGCACTCGTCCGACATTCTATCAATCTGAGCGTAGAAACGAGACGCGCTTTTAAAAGCTAATCACATGCTATAGCTTAAGAAAGTTATAAAAGAAACTTATTATTTCTTTAGTCCTGGGGGGCCAAGAACTCACCAATGACTTTAATATACGAATCAATAACCATCTAAAATTACATTCTTTTTAATGTCAGGAGTAGATAAGATTGATGTTATTATACAATTAATAGTTTTTCCATATTCTCCATATTATTTTATTAACAAAACTTTTACGATAGTGACAACTTTTGTCTAAAGTAAAATATTTATACTCACTGCAAATCATCTCTACCAAACGGTATGAAAGTACTCTTTTATAATAAATATTTGCATTTGGAAAGTCAAATTATGTGTGTATTTTTATTTATTTATTTATTTTGTTAGCAATTGAACACCGCATATATTATGCAATTAATTTACTTATCATGAAATTTATCTGTCTTGGCGATAAGAAATTTTATTCTATCATAAATATCAAGTCAAATATTGCTATATTTTTTGTTATGATATTATGAAAATTGAGTTGGAAATAGATTGAAAGTAAGGAGATTCCCCAAAAGAACTATATTTTTAATAGGTAGAACACATATAAAATTTCTTAAATTTCTCTTATTTTATTTTGCAAATTTTCGCGTGTTTTTATGATCCTCCAACTATTTCTTTTATGTTTCATTTAAATATAAAAATTTTATTTTTATATTTTTATATTTTTATTTATATTTTTCAACAACAATTTTACACTTTAAAATTCAACGCCCATTAGTTTTCATAAAAATTGATTTTAATGCCCGTTAATCTCTTTTAAAAAAAAAAAAATTTTATTTTTATAGTTTATATATAAAAACTATAAGGCACTACATAAAATAAAATAAATAAAAAAACCTTTTTAATTTTTTCTTTTTTTAAATCATTAATTTTTTATTTTTTTTATTTTTTTTATTTCTTTGGTTTTTTTTAGTAGTATTATTAGTAATAAATTGCTTTTTTTTACCATACCGAGGAAGAGTTCTTTTTATTGAAGCGAGTTAAAAATTAAAACACGGTATTTGAGTTAATCGGATGATAAGTGAAAAAACTATGGTGTTATTTAATTAAATATTTCATATTATTTTTAAAATATTTATCAACATGCGTCGACTACCATACGAATGATATTTGTTGTGTTTAAATGAAACATAGCCTTTCCCCCGTTTTTTCCCGTCCAATATTTGTTCTCGAAAGTTTGTCTCCCGTTATGATATTTCGAGTATCCCCCTTGCACCTATTCTACTCCGACGTGCGTTGTAGCCATATTGGCCAATCAAGATATCTTCTTCCTGGCCAAATAAATAGAAATTGAGCAATAAAATCGAATGTGCCTAGACGGAACGCTAAATGAAAAATGAGGGCAAGCGTAAGGAGTTACATATTTGTTTGCCTTTTCAATATTTATAATTATGTAAAAAGTATATATTCACCGATAATATCTACCTCAATCCCAAATAAATTGGCGTATCAACTAAACTAAAGCTTTACTTAAATTGTTCTTATATATATTAAGGATATAATCTGGAGTATGCTGCTGCTTTTGCCGGAAATCACCGGAATTCTGTTTGTTGTTGGTGCTGCTTCACCGGAATTTTGTCTTATTCGATGCTAGAGTTATCTCCTATGAATTTCTCGACCTTCTTTTTCTCCTGTATATCGTTGTGTATGTAAGTCAATGTATACATAGGACATATACTTGATATATAATAATATACACATGATATATTCCTCTTTGAATAATAGGTACTATAACTTGTATTTTTGTAATCGGCTAATAAGTATTTTATTTTATGGTTTATATTTCAGATTAGGTTCATCCCTCTAGTAACTAAATGAATTGAGTATCAATTAGAACTAGTGCACCATGTAATTAGAAGCCTTCGTATAATTTGCTTCGTTCAACAAAGTTTATTCGTAATCAATTTAAGAAGACGGGCCAACAATTGCATTAATTGTTTAAACAATATCATTGCATTATATATGTCACTTGTATTTATATGTCGTATGTATATATATCACATGTATGTCACATATATATAATATTGAAAAAGAGAGAAAATGGGGAATATAGGAAGAGCCGAGGTTTATTAAAATTGAAATATAAAGTCGAGGGGATACATATTTCAATTTTCGTCCAGTTGCTATATCTTTTGAAAAGCCTGTTACGTAGAATAAATTATTCCAAAATGTCTATAAAATGTTTTAGGACTCCTATATAGTCACATGGTGTGAAATTTTCTTCATTATAAAGAGAAAAATGAAGCTTTTGTTAACCTATGAGAAATATTCTATCAATAATAATATATTATAGTATAATTATACAATTCTATCAGAATTGTCATACAATTATATTATAGTATCCCTCAATTGTCACAATAAGAGATCCATTTCAAGTAACTTTAAGATTAGGACATTGTGTATGCTTTGAAGCAATTGTCCTTCTTCTTTTTTGGCAGGATGTGTGCTAATCAGATACATACCATGCTGCTATAATGGGCAATTTCTACTCTTTTCTCTTGAATGAAATACACCAACGTCCTAATTCTTTAAAAATATTCACTAACTCATTCAACAAAAGTAAGACCAATAAACTTGCTAAAGTTGGAGAAAATCATGCGTCTGCCTTTATTTCAGTTGATAATACAGTTGAAAAACTGTACAACTTGTTGTGGTTGGTGGTAAAAGAGAACTTATTCATGCATGAAAATCTTTTTAGTGCTCACGATCTCGGCTTGGATAAAAAAAAAAATTATCACAAGAAAATGATGACTCTTTTGAAAAGATATGGCAAATCAAATCATGATTAGTTCAGTTACTTAATTACCCTTAATCATAAAATGGTTGTCTTGATATATAAGCATTAGAAATACGAATGAGTGACCTGCCATTCATGTTTATACTAGTGAGAATACTCAAGTGATATATAGATGTGTGTATAAAAGCATATGTCTTGAATTAGAATTAGGTCCGATATCGTCAAGTTAAATTAGTTACGTATAAATTTAAAATCTTAATAAATCATGATAAGCGAGATAAAAAATGAAACGAAATAGGAAAGATTGGCTTGATGATTTTGATGTATCTGGTAGAAGATAAGACGAGTCTCTTAATTAACTAGTACTTAACAAATTAATACTCCCTTTTAACTACTCTACAAGAAGGACGACAACAAGAGTACTAGCTAGTAGCTATGAGTGATCTACACAATCTGTTCATAAAAATGTTGGATTAAAGGTCCAAATTAGGGGCTTGTTTCCTAGTAGTTACAGTAACTACGATGATTCCGAGGGGCCAATTTCTCAAGCTAGAACAGCAACTTCTTTCGTCTCATCATTGCTAGTGATCCATGGATGCTCTGCGTATTGATAATTATATACATCAACTCATTAACCAAGCAAATAACTGAATCAATACTTAAATATCAAATTATACCGTATATAAATTATAATATAGTTAGCCACAAATTATATCTCCGTCAAATCCGGTTTATATGAGTTATTTTTCTTTAGGCTGTTTAAGAAAACCACAACAGCTTTGTACTTTCAATTCCGTTGATAAATAATGCACAAATTTAAACTGAAATACTAAAAGAATTCAAGTCCAAAATCCAAATAGACTTCAATTTGAATTATTTGATCCTACAAGAAGGGAATAATTATTGCTAATGGGCATATATTATAAAATAATATTGTAAATGTAAGCTAAAAATCATTCAAATAATTCTACATTTTTTTTTCAAATAGATTTTACATAATTTAATTATTTTAAAGTTGAGATTAAAATTTTTTGGTCAAATAACTGCAGGCTGGTAAGCTCGGAGAAAAAAGGGGCTAAAAAGTGATAGGATGGTGATACTTACGAAGGACTTGTTCAGCTGAGAATCTTCTAGAAACATCCTTACAGAGCATTCCCGAAGTAACTCTACAGCCGGCGACACGGAATGGAAAATCCTCGTCGGAAACCTAAGGTTCGCTCTGAGAACAGCCTCAAAAATCTCCTCCCGTAGAGTCACCTAATGGTGGATACCGGCCAGCATTATATACAGAATGACACCGGCACTCCATATATCTACCTTCTCATTGTAATCTCTTCCGGCTAAAACCTCCGGCGCCACGTAATACGGCGTCTTACCACTCCGCTTCATCAGCTCGCCATCGCGGAAATTCTGGAGCCGAGCCAAAATCAGCCAATTTCAGCTCGTTCCAGTCGTTAAACAGAATGTTATCCGGTTTGATATCCCGGTGCGCTACGCCGAGCCGGTGGCAATGCGCTATTGCTTCCATCAACGGAACCTAGAAAAACAGTTGATCCTAAAATTATCAATGCTGAGGACAATAAACAATAGAAAAACCTATCTTATATACATTCTGCTCCCTTTGTCACAATTCCATTGGTACTCTCATTCTGTTTAATCATCATTTTGATCAACTTTCCTAAGTTAAATCTGGACTGGAATGACTTTCATAAATGATGAAGTGAACATAATTTTATTCAAAAATATTAGCGAAAATCACCTAATGAATCATATAAAAGAGAACTACCAAATTTTAGAAGAAAACTTCTGCTAAATTTTACAGGTTACATTCCCTCCGTATTTATAATTATCTGCTGCATTGATATTTTCCCCATTTCAATATTACAGTGAAGGAAAAAAGCATAATTTTCCCTATTTCGTGTGTTTGTTGAAAGAGTACCAAGGACGGCAATGGCATCTGACTCGGAAAAGACTCGTTGAGTAGAGAGTCGTTGGAAGAGATCTGAGGAGTTGCAGAGCTCGAGAACGATATCGAGGTGCGTATCGCCCGTAGACATTTGCGACACGAACAATGTGAGAGGATTAGGGGGAAACCAATTGCACGATTTTAGCTTCAAGCAAAGGCACTGGACGGTGGAGCTATCGGCGATGCAGAAGCTTGTTGAGGACTTGACGGCGAATTTCTCGCCGGTCTCCGGCGAGTAACACCTGAAAACGACGCCGAATCGTCCCCTCCCGATCTCCTCACACACACAATAGTCTCGCTTCAATGCCTCGTCATTACGTTTCTTTTACTGTTTTCGCTGTTTCCCTAATCTGGATTTATATAGTACCAGTACTTGGAGTAGGACTATTGTAAAAAAGTATATTCTTTTGAATGTGTTTCGCCAATGAAAATTAAGACCATCTGGTTTTTATTTTGTCCGAAATATCATATGGAGGTATCTAATTCTATTATCTCTATCAAGATTCGTTTAAATTCAAAGGATTGCAAAAGTGTTTTTGACTTATACCCTAATATTAAATCAAATGTACCAATTAATAAACTATATTTTATATTTATTATTTGTAAAATGAATATAGAATGAGCTAAAACAACGGTTAGAATTGTACTCCATTTTATCTATTTTACCTTTCATGTTTTCTTTTCAAGCTCTTTTAAGAAAATGTATTAATTAAAAGGGTAATTTGACTAAAATTATTTTTATTTAATACTATTCTCTTTTTTACTATATTAACCTCCTTTCATATTTATTAAACAATTATATAAAGTTTTAGTTGTCAAATTTAAATTTTCAAAGTATAATTAATAAAATTAATTTTAATGAATACTTTTAAGGAATGCGGTCAAGCTTAACATAAAGCGCAGAAACGAAAAGAGGGAGTAGTTAATTAAATTTTGATTTTGTAAACTGACAATTATGCTCTAAGTTATTTATTTTTTAAGAATGACAAGTAAATTAGAAGGAATACTATAATTTCTAATCAACTATTGAAAAATCTAATTAATAAGTGATAAATGGGGCGGGATAGATGAAGGACAGTTTTAGGCTTTGTAGGTGTGGGATGGATTAAAATAAAAACTTTAAATCACGGCATGAATGTAGTCAGCACATGCGAGTCTATGTAGCTTTATAGTACTCTTATTTTTGCTTGACATATTAGAGCTTTTAATTTACATGTGTTTCATTTCATTATCATTTATAAAATTTTTGTTGCTCGCTTGGTAAAAAAGTTTAAAAATACTTTTCTTTTTAGAAAATCAAGTTTTTCTTGAATCACTATCGTACCTTGTATCGAGTCCTACTACTTCTAAAATATTTTAATATTCTTTCTAATTGAACATGAATCGAAAGGGCCCGTAAATAGTTGCTTTGTAGTAGCGATGATCGAGCATTAAGAGTGATATTAATGTACGCTTATTAAATTAGAAGAAAACTAATAGGCACTCTTCTCGACTCCTTCAAAGACTTGTGAAATTCTCAAAATCTATTCATTTCCATTACGTAATTTATCATATCACCTATATCTATATTCCTTCCGCTTTCTTTTTACTTAATAAACATATAAAATAATTATTAATTTTTAAAAATTATTAAAAAAACAAAAAAAACATTTGAGATAGTCAGTTATATGAAATTGGAAATTAAATTATGATTGAAATAAAAAGTGATAGAAAAAATATTTTTAAAATAAAAATTAGCAAATTATGCGGGTTTATGTGGGAGCGAATGAGCGGGTTAAAACATCGTATTATATATGCGGGACGGGGCGGTGCGTTTTGAAGTCTTTCATGGTTTATGCGGGTTTGCTCCACAACCGCACCGCTTCTGCCCCGTCGTCATCCCTACTCATTAAGGCAACTAAGTAATAATCAATACTTTCTTCTCTCCATTTTAATTATCGTGCTTATTAAGAATAATTAATTTAAAGTTGTCATTTTAAAAAATTAAACTATTTAATACTTCCTCCATTTCATATTAATTGTCAATATTACTAAAAATATTTATTTCAATTTATTTGTCATTTTATAAAATTATAATATAAAACATAAAAAAAATAAAAAAAATAAAAAAAATAAAAATATTTTTAAAACTAAATTCGCTAAATATTAAATCAAAGTATCATTGTCGTTTACTATTTGTGATTGTTTTATTAGTAAACATAAAATGTAATAATGACCAGCTCTGCATAGTGTTGCTAATTACTTTCGCTTTTATTTTTACTTGTCATAGTTCTTTGCTTTGCGAAAATTAAATTGTATCACTTTGATCAATATTCTAATATATATTTGTTCATCATTTTAATATGTGAAAATTACAACTTATAGTATTTTTTGTAAAAGTTTCAAACATCAAAATTTAAAATTTAAAATATCAATTAATCTACCAACTTAACTTCAAGTATGTCTAGTTGACTCTCGTGAAGCGTAAACGTGATAAGTAAAAAATGAAAGGAGAAAGTATATAAATTCCAAAAGATTCTCATTAAGGATGTGTCTGGGTAAGTGAAAACATTTCCTAATTTTCTCACTTAATTAAAAAATTTGAAATAAATGACTTCCCTAATAAAAACAAGTTTGTTCGATAAATGACTTTTTTACATTGATTGTGTCCTCCGCACGTTCTAACACACCTCATCTTCACCCCGCCCGATAGGTCTCCGGGCCCCACCACCCACAACCCAACACCCACCCACCCCCAACTCCCATTGTATTTGAAAAATAGACTTACCTTGCTTGTTTTGAAAACCTTTATAGGTAGAAACCCTTTAATTAGAAGTGAACATGACTTAGGTTGGAAATTTGAAAATAAAGAAGAATCTGAAGTTAAAATAAATAAACAAAAAATATATATTTGAAAGCGTTTAGGGACTAGCCGTGCTCGTGTATAAATGAGTAACAATAATAATCATCAAAAATGAAGCTTTATTGACTGAATGAATAGGTACATTTTATTTTACTAGGCTCCTAATACTCACTGTAGCCATAAAAGTGAGGCTTCACCGAAAAGCATGCAACGATGCAATCAATAGATGAGCTAGCTAATTATTAACCAGTTCTTCACTAGTGGTACATATACAAATTAATTAAAATTTCTGTGGAATTATGAGGACACAAGCACATATATCATACCCAAAGTATAGGCTGTGTTATCATTTCTCAAAACTGGATGACCCCTTTCATCCTTTATATTACTATGAAAATATAAGAGAAATTCCATATTCAAGATTACAAATGCATATATGGTCTATATATGTAACTAAACAAAGCAGAGATTCAACCATTAAACTGAGCTTCTTCGGATGAGTTCTATCGCGTACAATGTCAAACAAACTACAACCTTGCTAACGATTAAGACTTAGTTATATACAAGAAGAAATGTTCAACAGAGTCGCCATTCCACTGCATATGCTGATTGACTATCTGTCTCTATTGAACATGCATTTTGAAGGAGACAGATGTTCTGAGATGGCGAGGGAATCATCTGCTATAGCTCCTGCATATGGAAAAGAAAGACAGGGTCCGGTCATGATGAAAACTTGAACAGAGACTTAGACAAGACGAAAGATTGAACTGAATTTTGTTGAAAATGCAAGTATTATGTAGCAATACGTGACATAGCTCTCCTGTTTTGAATGGAGAAATTAATTAGACAAAGAAAAAAACTCAACCTTAGGGTGTTCAGAGTCTTACCATTTTTGCACGAATTGATTTCCGTGTCAATCTCTTCTTCCTTTTCCAGCTTCACATGTGATGATGCTTCATCCTCGAGGGATTTTCTGTCGTGAGACATGGTAATTGCTTGAGGTACAGAAAATGAATTTCTGCTGACAGTCATCTTTCGTTTTTCATAGAACAGATTCTGCAGTAGAGCACAAGTCACCGTCCATGTTTAACATTTTCCTTCTCGTTTGTAGCGAAGCCTGTTATCTTTGAGCTTCTTTTGTTTCTTCTTCTGGCTTTGGTCTCTTTTTATATGTGCACCCATTTTGCATCGATGGAACCCTCTGATCATAAGATGAACTGCTCGGGCAAGGCACCTTTCCCTTTTCAACATCCTTTGGATTGGCCGAATCTCCAACATTTTCAGAGTTATCAAAAACAACTTCAATGGTTCCATTTGCATCTGCAGCATTCACATGCCAGCCGCTTCTTTTTCTCATGATAATTATAGCCTGCATTAAATCCATCCCTCGCAACATCTACACTCAATTATGGGGTTTGGATAATTCATTCCGAGTTCCACCCCTGCAGCTTTGAGCACATTAAGTGGTGCATCCCAAGGATGATGGATCCACTCAGCTGGCATTCTTGCTAGCTCAGGTAGCCAATGCCCTACATATTCACCTTTCTGGATCATAGTTGAATCCTTGAACCCATTGGAAGAGTCGATGATAAAATAGAATCTCAACTCATCAACTAAATGTCCCAAGAATACACCATACTTTTTGCTAGGTAAGGAAAGACTAAAAAGAGTTTCTTTTCTCAATTAGGGCAGTTGTACTTCACAAGATCTGAGACAACTTTAAAACTCAATTTGTAAATTTCGTTTGCTCCATTCATACCAAGTTACTTCTCCTCTAAGTATTTAGTTAGTTCCTAGAAAACTTACAGAATATACGGGTAGGGCTTTTGTTAAATGTATATAATTGTTAGTAGATGGGCCTGTGGGTTTTAGGTAGTCCTATGGACATTAGGATTTTAGGTGTGCTAGTCCTATGAGTATTAGATTTTATAGTCCTATGGGCATTAGATTTTAGGTAATCATAGTCCTATGGGCATTAGGATTTTTTAGTTTATGCCTATATATAGGCACCCCTTCCTCATTCTGAAGATATCATATCTCACCTCGCAAGATTTGATCTCTCTTTTTCTTTTCTTGTTCTTCAATAAAACCCTTGTTATATATCAACATGGTATCGAAGCCAAAATAAACCGGATTCGGGATACGGGGCACTGGCGCCCGCTTAGGTTCGGCGAAGCCCCAAAAATTTTTTCGAGTTGATGCTCCCCCGTGTTTGATGCTTCCGCTAAATTCGCTGTTGGTTTGGTTTGCTTTGGACGGCGTTGCAAAGGATCGTCGTTGTTGGTTTGGTTTGGATTTGGACCTGCGTTGTATGACGCGTTGTTGGTTTGGCTCTATGGACGGCGTTGTATGATCGTCGTTGTTGGTTTGGTTTGATTTGGACGGGCGTTGTTGGTTTGGTTTGTTTTGGAATGGCGTTGTTGGTTTGGTTTGATTTTGAAGGCGTTGTTGGTTTGGTTTGATTTTGATTAGGTATTTTGTTCGTACGTTGTTTTGGGGTCGTTTAACTTGTTGTATTCACTTTGATTTTCACAATATGGCTTTTGTTTTGTTGGAATTCCGATTGGGATTTGGTAATTGTGTGGAGGTGAAATGCTGCATTTGGGAATTTGGGATTGTTGTGTTTCTTGGAAATCGATGGGCACGCATCGATACGATGTATCTTGGTGATTTGTGGTTTTGGATCTGCTTTGGTTACGCCCGGCTTCTTGGCAGATACGTCACATTTCTCTACTTACTCCTCTACATTGTGATAACAAGAGTGCGATGCAAATTGCAAAGAACTCGTTTTCCATGAGCTGACGAAGCACATTGAGATTGATTGTCACTTCACTCATCATCTCCACTTCTAGACCATATTTGGCTTCCTTTGTTCCACCGCCTTACAAACATCGACCTTACGAAGGCTCCGCCCGACGTCTGGGCTGCTTGTGTGACAAACTCTCAATGCTTATTACTGTCAGAGATTACGAGTTTGGAGTTAACGCAACCCATATAATTGTTAGTAGATGGGCCTTAGGGTTTTAGTGAATCCCATGGACACAGGATTTTAGTAGTCCTAGTCCTAAGGATTATAGGTAGTCTTAGGTAGTCCTATGGGCATTAGGATTTTAGGTAATCATAGTCCTAGCGAGCATTAGGATTTTAGTTTATGCCTCATATATAGGCAACCCCTTCCTCATTCTAGATTATTGTATTCAATTCTCAGTTAGCCTTTTTGATTCTTTCTTTTCTTGTTCTTCAATAAAACCCTTGTTATATATCAACAGCTTTAAATATTTTTAAAGGGAAATAAATTAACTTTCATTCCATAAAATGATTGATTGGTTCTGAACTGTAACTCCCTTTGCTTACTCTGCTCGGGATACATTATTTATACGTGTTAACTGAATTTCTTAATACAAATATATGGTTTGAGCCAAAGCTACTGGGTTCTGCTGAACCTGTAACTTTGATTGAGGCTGTTCCCCTGGTCTCTTCTGCCATAAAAATGGAAGGAAAAAAAAACCATGCTAAGAAACATCATCTACTATTACATCAGCAATATATAGGCATTGATAAACAGATCTCACATAAGCATACACATGACGTACCTCTGGGTTATCTAGGCGCTCAAGTTCATGACCATCTGGCAAGCTACCAGAGATATATTGCCAACCAATGATATCACTTTCTAAATCCGCGTCCAAGAGTGTATCCCAGAAGTACTTCATCCCCCATTGCCATGGCAGAAGTAAGAACTTCACAAAGAAACTTGACACAATCACTCTTATTTTATTATGAACCCATCCAGTTGCCCAAAGCTCTCTCATTCCTGCATCTACTAATGGGTAACCAGTTCGGCCCTGTCGCCAAGCCTTAAAATGGGTCTGATCAGCATTCCAAGGGAAAAACTTCAGGTTGTTCAGTAATGATCTTTCATGAGTAAATGGGAAATTAAAACAGATATAGCGAGAATACTCTCGAAGCCCAATAGCTCTAAGGTAAATACTAGCGCTGTCTTCTCCAACAGAGTTCCCCTCTTTGGTCCAAAATATCTGCTTCAAGCGCACACTGTTGAAAACTTTCCTCACACTTACTTCTCCGAAGTGAAGATAAGGAGACAAAAGGGATGTGGAGTTTCCCCCAACTCTCAGCCTATCCTTTGAGTACGCAACTAGATTGTTCTCTACAAATTCGGTTAAGGCCTTGTCTGCATTGCTCCAACCTGGTGCCCATCCTTTCCCTAGTAATGCATTACTAGATTTTTCTGACTCATTTTCCAGTCCCAATTCCTCAATTGAACACTTTTTAACTGATCCTGTCAATGAGAGAAATGAAAATCATCAGGTTTACTATAGGTATATGATATGATGTGTATATAAAATGTGAAAAATCTGAGAAATGGTAAACATCATTCAATATCCATATTAACATTATTCACCATGTTAATGTAAAACATCCAAGAGATGGCAAACATTGGATGTAGTGATGGTTAGTGTATTTCTAAATGTTCAAGACAAATGAGATTAACTGTTCTTCAGACGTACCTGCAGCTTGAGTTAATCTCCAAGGAGGAAGGTGTGAAACAGGTTCGTTTTGCAAACGCAGAGACTTCTCCCAGTATGCATCAAAAGTTGTAAAAACTTTTCCATCATCATCATAAACTTCCCATGGTTCATTCAGTAAGTCCCCGTTGTAGCTCTGAACAGATATGCCAAGTTCCCCCAGCTTTTGCTTGATATTGTGGTCACGAACAAGTGAAACAGGATCTAAATCAAACAGAACATTGATCATGTAAGTATTTCCTCAGAACCAAATAGCAGGCACATGGAAATCAGATATTCAAGTTCCATTTGGCCTTCTAGGAATTCCTTTAGATGTGTTATTAGGCTCTATTCCAGTGGAAAGTAGACTTTAAACCTAACATCCTGATTAGCTTAAATTTTGGTATCATATTTTTCAAATTCTTAGAGGTCATGCTGATGTTTATGGACAGACATGAAGAGTAATAGCAGAATTGAGACTTGAATAACTATACTGAAAAAGGTAGAATATGATCTTAAGTCTGTGTGGTTGAATATCAAGTGAACTCTGTACAACCTTAAAAAATCTAAAAGATGCAGCACGTGTTATGGCAAAGATAAGACGTATCAATATTGATACCAGAAATCAAGTGCTTGCAAATTGAACACATCAGATCATCTAGATTCCTAGATGTTCATTCAACTTGTACGTCCTCCTTTGAATTTGAATGATGCTTCTACAGTTCTTCAACTCCAGCTAATAAGAAGGAAATCGTTAGACATGCGAATTAGCAGCACCTCTACATTTCTTAAGCCTTCAAATGTTGAGTTAGAATCGCATCTGTGTGATTTCAATGTGGTAAGGGCAAAGGTAAAAACGGTGCTAACTGTCTTCGCTCTTAATTAGGAAGCCTACAGTATTGGAACATAAACAAAATACTTATTTACCACTAAGGTGCTGTTTGGACCCCTTATAGGCCTGTTTTCACTCAGTCAGGAATTATAGACTACGCCAACCCGGTATTTTAATCAGATTTCAAGAGCAAGAGTTACAAGTTAAGTGCACCAAACTTTTATTGAAGGTAATTTTTGTTCATTTGGATTCTTACTGTTGTTGATAACATTACCCTTTTATGTCGTGTAACCTCCATTTACTATCAGAGCAGAGAACCAACAAAGTGAAGCAAAAGAAAAGAGGTATAGACCAAACACCAAAGCTGTTGTAAATTTGCAAGAAAACAGAGAAATCATTAACAGCTCTGCCTTCATGGAGTGGAGGTTCTGTTTTGAGTCCACCAATTGCTTTTTTCACCAAGATTTATGAACAGTCCTCCGTTCCAAGAAAAAGGAGGAGCATTTCCAGATTACGAAAGGCGCTTCCGCATCATAGTTGGCATTTAATTCGACATAAGCACCAATTTAGATATAGGATTTTAACTTACTAATCTTAGTCAAATAAGTTCTGCAATGACTAGATTCTTGACTTATAAGCCTCATCACTATATTAGTACTAATTAATTTCTCTACAGTGAACTTTGTGTTGCATCTCTTGGTAGTTGGCTCTTTCCGGGAGTTTACTACTATTCACTCAGAAGCCGAAATCAATATTCAGCATGTAAAACAAACTTCTCAAATTCCTAATACCCCATCTGAAAATGTGTAATCAGTGTGTCTAGTAACCTAAGGTGCCGCTTTTAAGATTGAAGCTGTACTAGAATTTCCTCCTCTTTTCGCAAAAAACATTTCCTTCAAAGTTAAAAGATGACGGATTTCTGTACATATGAGCTCTATGAGAAACTTATCTGTAGCCATATATACTTCAAATTTTACACGAACACACACACAAACACACATATGTATGTATATGTTTGTATGAATATATATGAAGTTCATCAACCCTTTGGTTATAGTCTTCCATATTCTATCACGCTAACAAGAAGAACAAAAGAAGCTCATTAGAGCTTGTTCATTAGGACATTTTGGGCCCGTTTGGCCATGTGAAACGAAATCATGATATAAAATCATATAAGATGAAGTTGAAGTTTTGTTTGGACATACAATTTGAAATTTTTAACTGTATTTTTTTTTCATGAAAATAAAACCCTCATAAGTTGTGAAAACTATCAAAATTTCTCAAATTCTTATATAATCTTACCAAATAAGTAAAAGTTCATAACAAAGTATAATACAGTGTGTCAGAAAGTCATTCTAAAAAAAATACAACATTTATTTTCGAACTTTAGTTCAATAAAAAGTAAAATTGACAAAGTTGACAAACTTATATCTCATATAAATGAATTAGCAAAGGTCGGTAAGAATAATAATATCAACAATAAATTTTATTTACATCTAAAATAAATGGTTGGCTTTTTTTACAAAATATAAACTTGTGGGTCAAATTTTGTATTTGAAAAGTCCATCTCATAATTTGAAATCTAAAAATCAAGTTTTTTTGAGAATTTATCTCATGATTTGAGATGAAATCGCATGTCCAAACGCCTAGTTAGATCCATCACATGAGCTCACAATACAAATTATGAATAACACGACACTTTCTCCATAGACTCTAAACAGTAACTCTAAATGCAAAGGCCAAAGGGAAGTTACTACTAACCATATAGATGATTATACACAACTTTTGTTGCTCCAACAGCATCGACACACTCCGTGAGAGCAGAAAGTGTACTCTGAGCTTTGATCAGCACAAGTTCAGCACCAAGAGATTTCAAAGACTGTTCCAAGTGAATTAGAGACTGCTTCAGCCACCATCTTGACACTCTACCTGGGTAAAATTGCCCTTCTTCCTTAGGACACCAGATAAATACTGGTAAAACACTTCCATTTCTAGCAGCAGCAGCTAAAGCTGGATTATCCTCAATCCTCAAATCCCTCCTAAACCACACAATTGTCTTGGATTTGCTCTCCATTTCCAACAACTCAGTTTTCACAGATCCCACAAAATTTGAACAAAACCAAACAATCCCCAACAAATATCTTCAGTTCAGCTCTTCACCCCAAATCTCACAATATCATAAAAATCCCATCTTTGCTCAAAATTCAGTCCAAATTTTTCATCATAATCCCAAGAAAACCATCATACTCAGTGAAAAAAATATACTGCCAAAATCCAACTAAAGACACCAATAACAATACTCAAGAAACCAAGATTAATAAACAAAATTGGACAAATCAAAGTATCAAACAATCCCCAACAAAATCTTCACTTCAGCTCTTGAACCCAAATCACAGAATTTCATAAAAATCCCCATCTTGCTCAAAATTCACTCCAGTTTCTCATCATATTCCCAAGAAAAAACCATCCTACTTGGTGAAAAATCATATGTTGGCAAAATCAAGTGAAAAAAAAAAACAGTACGAGTACTCAAGAAACACAGATCATACCCATAACAATAATTCCACAAGAAAATGTCAGATAGAGGACCAATAAGGGATTAATAAGAGATTTACTACTGAAAATTTGGTACCAAGTTTGGTGAAGCCAATACAGAAGGTCAGATAAGACAAAATCCGAGAACAACTATTGGGAACCTCCCACATGGGGTATCAAAATCTGCTGAGATGCAAAAAGAAAAAGATAATAAGTAGAAGATTAGACTTCATGTGATCAAGTGGAATGGTCTCAGGACAAAATCCAATAGCAGCTCTCTAGAATAATAATAATATATACCTAAAAAATGTAATATGTAGGACCACCAATTACAGAAAATGGAAATAAATAAATTAACAAAAGGATTAACAGCTTCTTTAACAGTAATTTGGATTTCTGGATTGTTCTAACAACAACAACGACAAAACATAAGTGGAATTTGAGAGGTGATCTTCGGAGAGGATAGAATGTACACAAAGTTTATTAATATCTTTGAAGACAAAAAAATTGTTTTTAAGAGATCCTTGGCTAGTTCAAGTATAGCATATCAAAGCAATAAGAAAAAGAATATATATAAAAAAGAAGAATTACACGACAAATAATAAAAATATATTATATATGGTATTAAATGAAAATGGACAATATTAATAGAGAAATAGTGTGATAACTGAAACACAACAAGCAGTATGTAGTAATAGAACAAAGTACAAGAAACATGTACTGCGCGCTAGACTATAACTAAATCTATCCCGCAAAAAAGTGAGACACCGTCACAATACCCACTAACCCTCTACTCTAATTCGCGATCATCATAATTTTATATCTAAGGTCATGCCTCAAAAAGCTGAAGATGTATCATGTTCTGTCTAATCACCTTTCCTTAAACCCTTCATATTTCAGTTTCGCTTTCGTAATCTTGTCCACCGCGGAGGTCATTCTCACCTTGTCCAATATCTTCATTCCTAATCTTATCTCTCCTTGTATGCCCACATAACTACCTTAACATCCTCATTTCCGTCATTTTCATCTGCTGAAGGTAAGAGTTCTTAACTGACCAACACTCTACCCAGTACAATATAGTTGGCCTAATCACCGCTTTGTAGATAAGTTTTGGTACATTCTTGTCATAGGATTTTGGATGCGAGTCTCCATTTTATCCACCTCGCTCCTGTACAATGCGTGATATAATTATCAATCTCCCCATTACCTTAAATTAAAAATCCAAAATACTTGAAATTTATTGGTGAATATATTGTAAGTTACAATCGAAATAAAATAAACAAAAAAAATAATAAATATTTAGGCTGAGGTGCGGATATCTCGCACTGTTTAAGGAGATTCAAGTTCACTGCGGCATAATCTTCACCGATCCAACACTAATACTCTTGATTTGTCCCCTCCAGGATACAACAGTTCAACAACATCGTATGACCCAAATAATTAGTTGAATAGTCCAAAGTCCCAACAAAAGAATGCCTTTTTTCAACATAAAAATTACTCTTTTTAATACAGTGAATTAGTTGAAGACTTATAAATATTTTTCTCTATCTCAGCTTTATCTTTCACCATACTAACCTCAATATATACAATATTTTTCACACTTCTCATCTTCCTCTACCTTTTACATCCATCAACACAAGGAAGAAGACACTAGTATTCTTTTCGTCTAGTAAATGTCAAGAAGGTGGATAATAACTTGAAATTTAGCGGGGTAATTAGTAGAATATAACGTCGAGAACATGCTATTGTGATTACATCAGTTATAAAAAGTAATGATACCATTTTCTCCACTTTATTTTCACTAATTATCATGTATTCAATATTATAATTTTAATATTAAAATCCATAAACACCACAAAATTTTCTTTCATATATATCAAGCCCCACTTCCACGTTAACTAGCTAGGTACCTCAAATCACTCAACTTGCGATGTTACATGCCCCAATTCTTTTTCTGTTAATTTATTGTGTATTAGGTATCTTGCTAATATTATGACATACATTAACGTCATACAAACTTTAACATGTTATTTCATACTAATTATAATACTAATTGGTAAGTTGCTATATTATAACATACATTAACATCATACAAACTTTAGCAATTTTTTCCATACCAATTATAGTATCTAGCATTAAGTCCACTATTTCGGTGGATTGTCGTATCTAAAAAGTTATTTTTGTTGCATCCTCTCATCGCTACCCATGAGAATTATACCTTAACTACTTTGCCATTTTTTTTTTTATTTTTATTTTTTTTTTAATTTTATTTTTGCATACAATGACATGAAATTCTTATACATATTTGATTCTCATTTTCATAAGTTATAC
>JACEIK010011305.1:10554-37884 GCA_018107945.1 Datura stramonium
GTGTTATGCTGGGTGAGTTGAAATCTTTGCGAGTTTATGCGGGTTTGCCCCGCAACCATACCGCACCCACCCCATTGCCTTCCCTAAGTGCTCAAGGATGCTTCATATGTATGCATATTGGGGGCCTACCTCTTTTCAAGTTCTTCTTCTTATTTATTTTATTTTTGTTTATTGTGTGCATAGTTATGCAATCTGAGGCATGTCTAAGTCGTCTTTTTGCTACCCTATTCATTTGATTTCTTTATGTTGAATCTAATATTTGAAATTTGTGATTTGTCTAAGTTAATTAGTAATCTACCCTGCTTAGAAGCTTCAAGAATTTTTTAAATTCTTGTTTAGCTATCTCATCCAGGGCAAAATTAGCTAGACTTGCTATGTTTCATGAGCTCTTTGATGTCTTCCACTATATTATTGATGTGCCATGGTATCTTCCATATTGTTACACCCTGAAATATTTTTTGTCTAATTAGATATGTAGGTGTGTATGTTGAGAGTTAAAATAATATGTTTGTATGTGGAAAAGAGGTCGGGGGTTGAACATGTAAGAGAGTTGCCGAACGAACGGACAAAAGAAGGTCGAAGCTTGGCTAAGGTGCCCTGCACAATGAGCTGCGCATCGCGCCCTTGCTCCTTCGCAAGGGGCCGCACGTCGCACCCTTCCCCATTTGCAATGGGGTGTGCAACGCACACCTAGTGTGGTGGCGTCTTTGTATATATAAGTTAAGTGATGTGTTATGTTGGGTCATAATTTTATTTCACAAAAGTAGCAGCTCACTTAGACGCACAGTTCTCTCTAAGTTTCTCATCTATTGGAGAAGATTAAGTTATCCAAACAATATCAGTCATAAATTTCTTTTGGGTAAAGATTCTTGAAGCTAAAAAGAACACTTTTACGGGGTTGCATGTTGAAATTAGCTCGGATTGAAGAAGCTCTAGTTAGTGGGAGTTATGGAAACTTATTTCTAGCAAGCCCAAGGTAATATACAAGTTATGCCAAGTGTTTTCTACCTCTCAATTTGCAAGAATCTATGAGTTTGCACCGAGTTAAAGTTATAGTAATTATGGTTGGTTTTTGTGTTGTTTTATGATGTTGATGGTTGTTCTTAGAAAGAATTATAGCCGTGTTTTAGTGGACCACGAGTTGGAGGATTGGAGGAGCTACAACTTTGAGCAATGAGGTATTATTGATTAAGCCGAAATTTGATGAAATGAGGTACGTAAAGGCGCCCCTTTCTCTCCTTCTTTGGCATGAATCCTTTAGCAAATTGAGGTCCAAATGAATGTGAATGGATCAAAGAGGTTCAACATGAGGTTCTCTCATCCTCTCATAGTTGGTAACCCATGAGTCAGAAAGAATTTTGATAAGTTCTTCCTTTGGTATTTTTCTGGGTATTTGGGTGCATGTGGTAGTTCCGGTGGTGGCATCTATGTTCGGTACTACCTCTCCTTTCATTCCACATGAACCCATATCCTACACTCAAAAATCCAAAGAGGAAACAAAGTTTGACATTGCCAAATGGATTTGGGAAAAGAAAGATGCTTTTGCAGTAGAAAAACAGGCCAAACGAAGGAAAGGTCTTTCCTCAGGATGTATCCCCAATTGCCAAAATATTTATCCATGTGATGGCCTGAGTGATTTCATCCCTGGTGATCTCGTAGGGTGCTTGATATTCCTTTGCTTCTTGTCGGACTTCTTCCCAGTGAGGATGTTTATCAGTATGGTTCCATGGCGCCCAATTGTTTGAAATAAGGATTATTAGATATATCCTTAAGCTAAACATGCATGTTGAGGTTATTCCAAAGAATAAAATTCAAAAATACTCTATGGTTATTGAATGATATAGATTATGCCATTGCTACTTAGTCGGAATTGAGTCTGAAGACTTGTGAGTGGGCACTATGGGCTCATCTTTTATTTTTAGTATGTGAATTTTGTTGTTATGAGAGTTTCACGTTCTTAACATGCCTAAGTCACCTAATCTATGTATTCATGTATATCAAATAGAATATCTAAGGAGCATTCTAGCAGTCAAATGTTATTTGAGGAACTAGTGGTTGAACGAAGAAGAAAAGGCTAAGACTTATTGAATAATTTGATAGGTGAACTCTTTTCTAGATGAATGGAATTAAGCATATGATATGAAGGTCATAATGGGAGGAATGATGTAAGTTAAGCATGTGAATGTAAGTTCCTGCAGCTGGCGAATACATGATGAATAAGCTATCTACTCCTATTTTGTGCTGTACTCTAAGTTGTTAGGAGTCATTCTATTTAACAATATTTATGTATCTAGTATGATCCTTGATGTGATGTGGTCTACAATACTTTCGATGCTTAAAACTAATGAAATAAGCATGGAATTATGTATGTTTATACTGATATGATGTACTTTTACTTTATTTTCAGGAAAATTAGGGTTAGAGTTGAAATGTGCAAAATTAGAGAAAAATGCAGAAAAAGGGCTAAGTATGGACCTCAGTACGAGCCGTACTCAGAATCGTGAAAAAGTCCAGAAGATGTGTTGAACCAAAGAGCCAAAGTACGCTCTTGGTACGAGCCATACCAAGGCAGTCGTGATAAAGTTTAGAGGAAATTGCACTGTGTCAATCTCCTGGTACGGGTAGTAACTACGAATTGTATTATCTACCTACGACCCGTACCAAGGAGCCATGGGTGAACTTCAGAAGAATTAAAGAAAGGCAAAACTCAAGGTACGATAAGAAATCACGAGTTGTAGGATGAAGGTACGAGCTGTACCAAGTCACTCGTGGAAATAATCAGAGGATGCCAGAAGTCTCAGGTTCAGACCACGACCAGATTGTACAACTCGTAGGTTTATGGTACGAGTTGTACCAACTTTCAACACTTGGTGAAAATCAGAACAGCCAGTCAACGTACAAGTGAAGGTATGACCCATACAATCATGATATGGGTCGTAGGTGAAGTCGACGACAATTTAAGCAGTTTCCCTGTTAATTTAGGAAAAGTTTATAATTATTTGTATGAATACTTTTCTAGGTTATTTTTGTTAGAGAAAAAATAGAATATGATTCTTGAAAGAGGTTTTTGACTTTTGAGATTATTGAGAGCAACTTTTGGGACATTTCTTGCTTTGATTCTTCCATTGTTCTTGAATTGTTCTTCAGTAATTATTGCAATAATCAAGTGAGTTTTATTCCAATCATCTTTGTAAGTTCTAAATTATGTGTTTGTTGATGAACGCGTATAATTCTCTTACAATCATGAGAGGATAAAACCTCAACAACTAGAGTTATGGGAACCATAGTGAATTAACAAGCTAGGGTTTGCACAGAGTGATTCTAAACCAATGCTAATGTTTGTATTGTATTCTCTTCATCTTTAATATTTCTTAACAGAGCGCAACGTTAGGAATTGACCGAATTCTTTAGTTTCTTGAATCTAGAGAAGTAGAGATTAGGAAAAGAGAATTATAACAAAATCTTAAACTTTATGGTTCGTTGTATGACTTGAGTTGCAGTCGCAGGATAGTTAATTAAATTGATAATGGTTGAAGTGAAATCACTCATACGACCTAATTCAGTGATGACTATATTTATCTAATAGGGAAAAACCAGTCGTTTGGATAAAATCTAGTTATCAATTCTACAAGTAAGTATTGAGAAAAATCACGAGTGTAAAATCTGAAGTAGTTATGAATCCATTAGGATACTTCCCTAGTTATTTTCATTAACTTGATAAACAACAATCTATTCTCAACATTTTACGTATTTTCTTTTATCAAACTCCCTATTAGGAAATAACAGACTTAAAAGCTTAAATACTAGCGTTATTCTATATCTTGATCTTATTCCATATGGGATCGACCCCAACCTAGTTGGGTTCTTTATTTACAACATCCTTGTTATACTTTTACAGGAGTGTGATTTTGAGCGTTATCAAAAAGTGGCACCATTGCCAGGCAATACGACTTAAAATTAGAGTAGTTGCTTGTGTTTGAATTTTAATAGTTATTTTCCTCATTTACGTTTTCTTTTTTTTTGACACACATAGGTTGTCACTTGGTGGATGCCAAGTACTCGACGAAGCGAAAACCCCTTAATTTCGTTGGATCTTGAGTTATAGCGAACACTGCGTGGGATGGAAAACGCTGAGCAGAGAGAGGCCTGTAAGGCTGAAGAAGCTTGGCAAGCCGAGTTGACTCGGCAAGATGAGTTAACTCGACAAGCTGAGTTAACTCGACAAACTGAGTTAACTCGACAAGCTGCACTTCAGGAAGCCGAGGATGCTCGTGATGAGGTAGTGAATGCTGGCCGCCATAGAAGGGGCAATAGAGGCCAAAGATATGCTCCTCAGTTCTATGATGATGATGATTCAGATGTTGATGAGGCCAGGTCAACTAGAGCTATTGTACCTCCATCTTTTCTTGGTGGGGAAAAGTTTGATATCACTAGCACCATGATCTAGTTGCTTAATATGAAGGGTGTGTTTAGTGGTCATGCAGCTGATGATGCTAACCTACATTTGATGAATTTTGTCGGAATATGCAAGGCGTACAGGTTACCCGGTGTAAGCCAGGATGTTATAAGGTTGAGACTCTTCCCGTTCTCTCTCTCTGGAGAGGCACATTATGGTTATCAGAGCTTCCCAAAGACTCCATTACCGACTGGAGGGAGCTTAAAAAAACCTTCCTAGAAAGGTTCTTCCAACCCTCTAGGATGCTGCAGCTAAAAGACCAAATCTATAATTTCCAACAGTTGAAGACTGAGGCACTACATGAGACTTGGTTGAGATTTAAGAATAAGTTGACTAAGTGCTCGAACTATAAAATTCCCAATGAAAGTTTGTTGGAAATTTCTTACAGGTCTTTGAACAATAGCACTAAGGCTGTAGCAGATATAGTGGCAGGAGGAGCATTTATGAATCAGTCGTGGGAGCAAGAAAATATTATACTTGATCGAGTGACCAAGACGAATAGGGCTTGGCACACCAGGGAAGAAGAGATAGCTACGGGTACATATGCAATTGGTATTATAGTGGAACAAAGCAGAAAGGAGGTGAAGCGTGACTAGGAGCTAGCTCACACCAGGACATCCTTGGACCTGCTCACGAAGCACATATGAGATCTGGCGCTCAGAAGGTGAATGCAGTTGGAGCTCACAGTCAGGAGCAGAGGTTTGAGCAGACAGATTCTGAGGAGGAGGTGAACTTCTTGGATAACCAGGTAGTGGATTTTCGGGCCAATGCCCAAGGGTCTGAACAGGACACTTGGTGCCAAGGCTCTAGAAATCAAGGTCGAACCCAAAATAGAGACAACTACAACAAGAATAGATACAGGGATAGGAGCAGAGGTCGTGAGAAGAAAGGTGAATGGAGAAAGAATGATGGCTACCGCAATGACCATCCTGGTGTTTATGTTCCTCCCAGGGCTCGTGAGGGTGATGCTGGACCCTCGAAGTTAAAGAGTATGATGGCTAAGCTGCTACAAAGGGCCAAATCAACTGATGAGCAGCTGAAGGATATTAGGGGTGACATATCTAACATGGGACAAAAGGTTGAATCCCACACTACAACAATAACGCAGATTGAGCAGCAGCTTGGTTAGATGTCTGCATCCCTAAACGAGAGGCAAAAGGAGACACTCCCTAGCAACACATCCAAAATCCAAAGAATGACAGTCATTGTATGGAGGTGATGACTAGGAGTGGAAAGACTACTGTTGACCTTCCCCTACCTGTTGTAGTTGAAATGGAAAGACAGAAGGAGATCGAGCTTGATGAGGATGATGAGGTTGCTAACTCAGAGCTTGCAGGTAAGGCTGAGTTGAATGATACTCCAGTTGGTGCAAAGGGGTCTGGAGTTGCTAAAGGGAAGAAACAAGGGGCCACGCAGGTGTATAGGGCTATCCCCTGACCACCACCACCACCATTCCCATAGAGGATGAAGAAGAAGGCGGAAGATAGTAAGTTTCAGAAATTTCTCTCTATGCTAAAACAGTTGTCTATGAACATACCATTGGTCGAGACATTGGAGAAGATGCCCTGATATGCCAAATTTATGAAGGACGTTCTGACTAGGAAGAGATCCATAAGCTATGGGTCGGTTGGTAATTTGTATCATTACAGTTACATAACCTTCCTTGCTCAGAAGGAGGATCCAGGTGCCTTTACCATTCCTTGTAAGATTGGTGACTTTGAGTTTGTGAAGGCACTATGTGATTTAGGAGCGAGCATCAACTTGATGTTGTTAGATGTGTTCAAGCAGTTGGGCTTGGGAGCCCCCATACCAACATCAATGAGCTATTGATGGAGGACCGCACAGTTAAAAAGCCTGTGGGGATCCTAGTTGATGTGTTAGTGAAGGTGGATCGGTTTATCTTCCCAACGAACTTCATGATCTTGGATTGCGAGGTTGATTTTGAGGTCCCTATTATTTTGAGGCTGGCCAGCTGAAGTTCAGGATGAACAAGAAAGAGGTCACCTTTAATGTTTGCCGATCAATGAAGCAACCCAATGAGTTCAGGGTTATATCAGAAATAGAAGATGATTTAGAGTCTCTTGATGAATTTTGAGTAGTTATCTTGCTGGATTTTAAATCAGGTGCTTCTTGAGAGGCAACCATGAGGCGGTTTGGTGAAGTCTGAGTAACCGAACCACCTGTATCATGCGCAATGTTAAATCAAGTGCTTCTTGGAAGGTAATCCAAGTATCTTAACTTATGTTTGTTCAGTGTGTAGGTGAAACAAAACTAGTGGTTGAAAATTGCAGAACAGACCTGTAATACAAGCCTCAGTACGATTCATAAGAGGATTGTCTGGTTCGTAGTACCATTCATGGTGAAAAGAAGAAACACGAGTTCATGTTATGGTTGGTCATTACGAATCGTACTTACATTGTACGAGTCGTAGTACCCACTGTAATGGTGAACTATGCTATTTGTGGAAGTGCAGAAAGTAATGACCTACGAGACATAGTACAATTCGTACCTTCATGGTATGATTCATACCATATATTCATAGGTCCCCAGGTAAGTTCCTAAAGTCTTCTGCTACGAGTCCAAGGGATGAGCCGTAGGTAAAATCTACAGCTCGTGGTACAAGTCGTGACGGGCTAAAATAATGAAATTGACCCATCTCAACCCGGATTTTAAACATCCACCCTAGCCTATTTAAACCAAAACCGTTCGGACTTCAACTCCCATGCAAACATAAATCTCAACCCACGATTATCACCAACAATCCTCACACCCGTAACTCAAGCTAAAATTGTTGAAGCTCAAATCCTTTCAATTAATTTGCACAAGCTCTTTGATTTCGTATCCCCGAACATGAAGCTAGAAAAAAGTCAAGCAAGAACTTGAAATTTCAAGTAAGTGTTGTTGTTATTATGTGAGAATCTTGCTGTGTGACTGATGAAACTACACTGTGATTCCCAAAAATCATGAAAATGAGGATAAGGAATGTGATCAAAAGCTAGTTTTGCTTATGTACTGAAAGGGTTTAGGAATCAAAATGCTCAAACAATGAAACTTGATTAAAATAAATGAGTTATGGGTGTGAAACATGTTGGGGGTTAACTGGGTAGGTAAAATAAATCCAAAAAATACATACCTAGGATGGAAAATTCTGAGTACCCATCTAAGAACATGCTTACCTGAACAACTGAACCCAAAATAAGGTGAGGATAGGCTTCACGAGCCATCCTACAACTCATGGTCTAGTACTATGACTCATGTGATGGCTCTCTAGGACTGTCCCAAGTCATGGAAAATGAAAATCTTGGTACAGAACCTAGTATGATCCATGGTATCCTACTACAAGTCATACCTGGTGATCGTACCATAAATCCAAAAGGGTCAAAGTTCAAAAGTAACCATACAGCTTGTTGGTGAGCCCTCATCCTTTGAGGACTTTTAGATAGTTGAGTTATTGTCATTTTCTATTTCAGACTTTTAGTAAGCTAGTTGAGGGTGTTGTCCCATCAGCTCATCAGTACGTAGAGGTTTTTTTAGACATGGTTTGTATTTCTAGCTTTAGATTTTGTGTTTTGAGATTTCAGTCATTTAAATGTTTTATTATTCAAACTTTCGCTATTTCAAAATTTAGTCTTCCACTTTATTTATGTTGAACTTTAGTTTTTATGTTCATACCATGGGTCGACTTGGAGCCATTTATGGTTCTAAGTTTCATGTCTAGATCTGGGTCTATGTTCGAATCGTGACAGTCCAGGAGTTCTACACCAATTATTTGGCCACAATGGAGCAGAAAACAAAAGGTGGGCAAAAATTGAAAGAACAACCCAAGCTTAAGAGTGTGATGGTTCGAGGACAAGTAGTTGACATCTCTGAGTGAACCATTGCACGAATATTATATGGGCCTCAGTTCAGAGCTCTAGAGACCAGAATTGAGTTCGACTATCGAGTAGAAGCTCTGAAAAAGGTAAAGCAGTTGGGTTTCGATGAGAGGCAGAGCCAAGTGAAATGGTTAGCTGGGATTCTAGTTGAGGACAAGGAGGAAGTTGATAGGGTGGCTAGTGGAAAGCAGGTCACCAAATCCTCGTTGAACTTCATAGTGAAGGCCTGCTGGACACTAGTTCACTACAGGTTGGAGCCAGCGGTCAATGACAACACCCTCAGCGCAACAGAGTAGCTCTGGTGGCATGTATCATGTAGAGATACACCATTAATATTACAAGGGTTATAGCAGAGGAGATCCAAGATCGGGCTATCGGTTGAGCACTACCATCCCATTCCCGAGTCTTGTGTAAAGGTTATGCATGAAGGAGGGCCTTAAGGAAAAACTAGAGGTGGATCACTTGATTGGAGGCCAGAAGACTGCAGACATAGGCCTTATAGGGGATGACATGAACCCAGTTAGCCGGGTTAGACTTTTTTCTGCAGTCCCACTACCATGGGCATCTAGGGGCGAGCATGTTGATGCCCCACTTTGGTGGAGTAAGGAGAGATGCTGGCTACAGAGCTTTGCCACACAGATGTAGTTCCTAGAACTTCCTCCATACAACCATTGGGAATTCCATGCTAGACCCCAGTTGGTTACATATTGGTCCCATAGGAGTTCCTCCAAAAAATGGCCAAGAGGCTGACTGGGACCGAGAAGAAGGTCAAGTCAATGATTGAAAATGTCAATCCTTGGATGAAGGTCGAGATTGATGAGGTTGTTAGATTGTTGCACGATCAGTTGGATAGTTTTGAGCACGGCCTCAATGAGCGCTTGGCTAAGCAGACAGATACGGGTAGCCTTAGAGAGGAGTTGGGGCCTTTGCGGAGCTAGGTAATCGAGTTTTCATCTAGATAGACAACAATATTATCAACCCCCACCATCCAAGAGTTATATGCTAAGCTCAAAGAGGAGCTAGATTTAGAGGCTCTAAGACAGTGGCTAATGGAGGAAAAGGGAAGAAGAGGGTAACAGAGGAGGTTGAAGACGAGTCCTCAAGGAAGAAGAGAAAAAGAAAGGAGAAAAAGGAGTGCAAGCGGACGAGAGTGGACAGTATGCAAACTCATGACGAGCATATGATAGAGTTGCATGAGTGAGCCAGAGGATCGGGGAGCTCCACCACTGCACTTGGAGAGCTGCGGGTGGCAAGGACCCTTTGAGGGTGGCACATTCAGCACGAGTAATATATGAGATCACCGAGGCGATCGGTCCAGTTGAGGAGGTGACCAGTGCCACAAGTCGTGGTCAGTCACCACAAATCGTGGGGAGAGTCGTCAGCAGTAGGGAATAATTTTATTGAGGCCAAGGCAGTGTTCATGGTCAGGCACCACGAACCGTGGGGAGAGTCATGAGCAGCAGGGAATAATTTTATTGAGGCCAAGGTAGTGTACATCACGAATGGTGACCACGATTCGTGGTCACCTGGCAACGAGTTGTTATATTATCTGTTACAAGCCCTGAAGACTGGAGAATCAGTGAACTCGACGAACGACTCCACGAGTTGTGGCCCTGGACGACGAGTCGTTGGGTCCCTCGTTGGACCCTATCTGACAGTTATTTTCTGTGAATTTAGTAAGGGCTATTTCATAATTCCTAAGTTCCTAAGGCCTAAACTACGTCGTTTTGAGTTATGAATAGTTACTTTTAAAGGGGTTAAGTTCATTTTAGGCCATTTTCATATTCATGCATGTAAGAGAGATAGACTAAAGAGGTGATCAACACAATACTTCAAGGTTTTCTTCAATTCCTTCTTGGGCATTCAACGGAGGGTAAGAATCAGCCATTTACAGGTACGTAGGGTTATGAATGGGTGTTTTCGTTCACACCCATGCCCAATGTCTCCTAATTCATGAAGTTTTGTTCAAAAATCTTATGGGGTTATATCTGAAATCTTGTAGAATTCTAATGATCTATCCATGGGTTATTATTTTTTGTGATTTACATCATATTTTATGAATTATGATAAGATTCTACAATTATTTTGATTATAAATTTATTGATTTCTATTTCTACTAAATTGTGCCTAAATTATGCATGTTTTATGATGAGTCGAGTTATGATCTTTACCTCAATCGCTGATATGCATAAATCCATCATGATTTATGAGTTATAATGTGGACTTATTCAAATGCCCATTATGAATTTGTGATTTACAAAGTCTATACATGATCTACATGTATGTATGAACCTAATGATTTTACTTATTATGTTTTGATCAACTCACGGGATTTACCCTTATGGCTAGTATGTATTTACAAGCATGCTTACAATTATCATGATTTAACTAGCCCATGAATCTCATGCATATTATACTATGAGCACTATATATGTTTTGGGAGTATATTTATCACCGAGTAGGTTCACGATCCAGGTTTTTCTCCGAACCTCAGAACTACGTGCCACCGTAGGACATGATGAGACCTCCCTTGTGACTGTTCCCCTTTGGACAAATGGGCCTTTTCATGTGTGATATCACGGCCTTCAAGGTTCTACCCTTGGTAAGGTACGAACACCCTCCCGACTAGGGGTTTATAGGCCGGGCTCCATGTGTGCTTATATGGGGTATGTCGGTTATAAGAATCTCCCATTGTTCCTCATGATTTATGCATGTTTATGATTATGCACTTTGGATCAAGTCATGTTCAATAAAGGATTTCTCTTATGATTATGATTACGACCGATTTATGAATGTTTTGAAAACCTTGAGCCTTATGTTATCATGTGCTACTTATGTTATTAACATGTTGTCCCATTCTTATGATCATTTATGAGCTTTTATTAATTTTTAAATATACATTTTACTTACCTTGCATACTCAGTACATTCCACGTGCTGACGACATATTCTATGTTGTATCGTTTCATGATACAGGACCCGGCTCTCAGGCTCAACCCCGTCAGTTGTCCATTTTAGATTTTGGCATCTAGCCTTTTGGTGAGTCCTCATTCTCTGAGGACCATATGTTTTAGATATTGATGTCTCTTTTTGTTTTTAGTTTTATCGGGTTACTTGGGGATGTTGTCCCATCAACCCATTTGATACGATAGAGGCTTTCAGACTAATTTTAGTACTCAGCTGTTATGTATTTAGTACGTTCCGCTAAAATGCTATATTATGTTATGTTTATGTTTCCGCTTAATGATATGAAGTTAGATGAATGTTCATGCCATGGGTCGACTTGGAGTCTCTCCAGGCTCCTTGTCCCATGTTATGATCGGTTCTACATTTGAAACATGACAAACTTTGTTTCAGAGCCATATGTTTGAAGTGTCCTAGGTTTTCTGAAAGTCGTATTAAGTAGAGTCTTTTTCATGGGTGTGAAGCATGCCACACTTATGACGAAGAGGCTACGAGACATTTAGGAAATGTTCCCTCCTTTCTTCTATTCGTGCTATTCACGATTGCAGAATTATGGCTCCCCGAAGAATGAATGTTAGGAGAAATGGGAACCAAGACGGCCAAGAAGATGGCAACAGGAATGGGCACCAGCAGGCCCTACCAGTTTAGGAGCACAATGCACCAGAGCCAGTTGCCCATACTGAGTTTCGGCTGCTATTCAGATGCCTTCACAGGCCTTGATCGCCTAGGTCAATCAGCAGGCGGTTGCGCATGTTACACAAAATGGCAATGCAGTAGCGGCTCGAGTCAAGGATTTCTTGAGGATGAACCTGCCGGAGTTCCTTGGGCCAAAGGTAGATGAGGACCCGCATGAATTCATCGATGAGATTCTGAAGATCGCAGGTCATGGGGGAGACAAAAGGAGAGTGTGTTGATTTAGCCTCTTATCAGTTGAAAGGGGTGGCACATCTCTAGTTTAAGCAATGGAGAGACAGTAGGGCAGTAAGAGCAGGCCCTATAGGTCGGGAAGAGTCCCATCTAGCCTTTTTGGATCGGTTCTTCCCTTGTGAGATGAGGGATCTGAAGGCGGATGAGTTCATAAATCTGAAGTAGGGTGATATGTCGGTTCAGGAGTATGCTATGGAGTTCACCCGCTTATCCAAGTATGCACCAGAGCTAGAGGCAGACCAGAGGGCTCTGGTAAGCTGATTTGTGCATGGAGTGGCAGACTACCTGGATAAGGACATTAGGATCTCCATGCTGCATCGATATATATATTTCCCCCGCATAGTGTTGAATGACCAACAGATGGAGTCAGTGTATCAGAGGCAGAGAGAGGCCAAGAGAGCTAGGACAGACAATTATGGGATTTCTCAGCCTAGATCGAGGGGTGGACAACGCCAGCAGTCTCATCACAGGTCTTTTGCTCCAGCACCATTATCAGCTAGTACACCATCTAGATCACAAGGGGATCGGAGGAGCAGGGCTTCAGATTTGAGGGACCAGGGTAACATGCAAATAGAGCGTATTTTCCTGGCTTGTGCAAAGTGCCGCAAGAATCACCTAGAGAGTTGCCTAGTTGGCTTAGACGCTTATTTCGAGTGTGGAAAACTTGTACACAGACTCAGAGATTGTCCTTCGGCCTGATCATGGGGCGGAGGAGCCCATATGCTAGCCGCTAGTTCAGCCACTCCAGCAGCACATCCCTCCCAGTAGGGCGCCTCGACTAGTTTAGCTGGCGGTCAGCGTCAGAACAGATTCAATGCCCTTGCGACTCGTCAAGAGCATGAGACTTCACCGGATGTTGTTACTGGTATGTTACGAGTGTTTCACTTTGATGCTTATGCTTTGTTAGATCCAGGGTCTACCTTGTCTTTTGTGACACCTTATATTGCTAGTATCTTTGGAGTTAGTCTCGAAACTCTGTCAGAATCATTTTCAGCTTCTACTCCTATTGGTGATTCGATTGTGGCCAGGCGGGTGTACAGAGGGTGCCCGATCACTATATTGCATAGGGTCACCTCCGCAGACCTTGTAGAGTTAGCCATGACTGACTTTGATATTATTCTTTGCATGTACTGGTTGTATGCATGTTATGCTTCTATTAATTGTAGAACCGATGCGGTGGAGTTCCGTTTTCGGGGTGAGTCAGTCTTGGAGTGGAAGAGTAGTTCGGCCGTACCTATAGGTCATTTTATTTCCTATCTTAAGACTATGAAGATGATTTCCAAGGGTTGTGCATATCATCTAGTTAGAGTTAAGGATGTTGAGTCTAAGACCCTGACTATCCAGTCAGTTTCGATAGTGTGTGAGTACCCCGAAGTATTCCCTGATGATTTACCAGGAGTTCCTCCCGAGAGGGAAATTGATTTTAGTATTGACCTTCTTCCCGACACATAGCCTATATCTATTCCTCCTTACAGAATGGCTCCAAATGAGTTGAAGGAGTTGAAAGATCAGTTGAAGGACCTTCTAGACAAGGGTTTCATCAGACCTAGCAAGTCTCATGGGATGCACCAGTTCTATTTGTCCAAAAGAAGGATGGTTCCCTTCAGATGTGCATTGGCTATCGGTAATTGAACAAAGTCACCTTCAAGAACAGGTACCCTCTACCAAGAATTGATTATTTATTTGACCAGCTTCATGGTGCCAAGTGTTTCTCAAGATAGATCTCAAATCCGGTTATCATTAGCTCAGAGTTCGGGAGTGTGACATGTCGAAGACAACCTTCAGGATGTGGTATGGTCATTATGTGTTTGTAGTTACGTCTTTTGGACTAACAAATGCTCCTGAAACTTTTATGGACTTGATGAACAGGCTGTTCAAGCCATACCTGGATAGGTTCGTGATTGTGTTTATTGATGACATCTTAATATACTCTCAGAGCAAGGAGGATCATGCCGCCCATTTGAAGGTGGTGCTACAGATTTCAAGGATTGCCAATTATATGCTAAATTCAGCAAGTGCGAGTTTTGGTTGAACTCCGTAGCATTTTTGGGCCATGTGGTAACAAGTGAGGGTATAAAGGTGGATTCTCAGAAGATAGAAGAGGTAAAGAATTGGCCTAGACCGGTGAATCCTTTAGATATTTGGAGTTTCTTGGATTTAGCTGGCTACTATCGGAGATTTGTCGAAGGTTTCTCATCTATTGCGGTGCCCTTGACCAAATTGACCCAGAAGAAGGTAAAATTCCAATGGTCGAAGACTTGTGAGAAGAGCTTCCAAGAGTTGAAGACTCAACTTACCTCAACATCGGTGTTGACCCTACCCGAGGGTACCGATGGGTTTGTGGTGTATTGTGATGCTTCAAGGATTGGACTTGGGTGTGTGTTGATGCAACACGGAAAAGTTATAGCATATTCCTCTAGACAGTTGAAAGTTCATGAGAAAGAATTACCCGACCCATGATCTTGAGTTGGTTGCGGTGGTATTCTCCTTAAAGATATGGCAACATTACTTGTATGGGGTCCACGTGGATGTGTTTACAGACCATAAGAGTTTTCAATATGTGTTTACTCAGAAGGATCTCAATCTTCGGCAAAGGAGGTGATTGGAGCTACTCAAAGACTATGACATGAGTGTGCTATACCATCCGGGAAAGGCTAATGTAGTAGCAGATGCACTTAGTAGACTCTCTATGGAGAGTGTGTCTCATGTGGACGAAGGGAAGTAGGAGCTGATGAAAGATGTGCATCGACTCGCAAGGTTGGGTGTTAAGTTGGTTGACTCGACCGATGGCAGTGTTATTATACAAAATGGATTAGAATCGTCCTTGGTGATTGATGTGAAAGCTAGACAAGATGAGGACCCGATGTTGGTAAAGTTGAAGAAATCCATTCAAAATCAGAAGGTAGAGGTCTTCTCCAAAGGGGGAGATGGTGTGCTTCGGTACCAGGGTCACCTATGTGTTCCGGATGTTGACGATTTGAGGAGCCGGATGTTGCACGAGGCTCATGGATCTAGGTATTCTATCCATCCAGGTGCCACCAAGATGTAGCGTGACTTACGAGAAATCTATTGGTGGAACGAAATGAAAAAGGACATCGCATAATTCGTAGCTAAGTGCCCAAACTGTCAGCAATAAAGGTCGAGCATCAGAGGCCGGGAGGTGTGCTTCACAATATCAACATTCCTATTTGGAAGTGGGAAGAAATTGATATGGATTTCATCAAAGGTCTTCCTTGTACCCGTCGACAGTATGACTCCATTTGGGTTGTGGTAGACAGGTTGACCAAGGCTGCACATTTTCTATCGGTTAAAACCACGAATTCAGCCAAAGATTATGCCAAACTATACATCCGGGAGCTAGTTCGATTGCATGGAGTTCCCTTATCCATCATTTCAGACAGAGTTACCTAATTTACCTCTCAGTTTTAGAGGTCATTTCAAGAAGGACTTGGTACACAGGTTAAACTCAGCACGACATTTCACCCGCAAAAGGATGGTCAAGCGCGGACAATCCAGACTCTCGAGGACATGTTGAGGGCATGAGTGATTGACTTCAAAGGTTGTTGGTATGATCACTTTCCCCTTATCGAGTTTGCCTACAATAACAACTATCATTCCAGCATCCAGATGACTCCATTTGAGGTCCTCTATGGGCGAAGATATAGATCGCCATCGGGTGGTTTGAGACTGGTGAGGCGGTAATGATAGGGACAGATTTGGTTCATGAGGCTATGAGGAAGGTTCAATTGATAAGGGACAGGCTGAAAACTGCTTAGAGTCGCCAAAAGTCCTATGCCAATGTGAGAAGGAGAGAATTAGAGTTCGAGGTGGATGATTGGGTGTTTCTGAAGGTATCTCCCATAAAGGGAGTGATGCGGTTTGGAAAGAAAGGTAAACTCAACCCTCATTATGTTGGCCCCTACCGGATTATTAGAAGGGTTGGTAAGGTGGCATACGAGTTGGAGTTGCCCTCAGAGTTAGTTTTTGTACATTCTATTTTTCATGTGTCGCTCTTAAAGAAGTGTTTGGGTGATCCAGATTTTGTTGTCCCTGTGGGTGGTGTTGATGTGAAGGACAACCTTAGTTATGAGGAGGTTCCGGTAGAAATAATGGATCGTCAAGTTCGAAGGCTAAGGAACAAGGAAGTAGCTTCATTTAAAGTGTTTTGGAGGAATCAACATGTGGAGGGAGCTACACGGGAAGCCGAAGCGGATATGGTGGCTAGATACCCACATTTATTCTCTACCGACTCACTTCCAGCTTGAGGTATCAGTTTTGCACTAAAACTCTATTTAGTTTCATGTTCATCTCATGTGCCCAAGTTTCTTTTATGTATGTGGGTGTATGTATGATTTGTGAATTTAGTTCAGCTGTGTAGTTTGAATCGAAGGTAGTCATTCCATCAGTTTCGGTTTAAATGGTCAGTATTTGAATATGATAATTGCATTTCTCTTCTTTTCTATATGCTTTTCAACATTCGAGGACGAATGTTCCCAAGGGGGAGATATTATTATACCCCGAAAGCCCAAAGATCAAAGCCGGGAGTTGAAACGGAGAAAAGTTAAAAAACTGGCACCAAGCACAGAACGGGTCGTGAGATGACCCGTTGGTGCAGCCCACGAGTCGTGATGTGACTCGTGGGAAGGCCCAGAATAAAGGTTTGCAAATTGGGAAATGAGGTCCCCACAACCGTGACCATGAGTCGTGGTCAGTCCCCATGACTCGTTAGGTCAGTCGTGGGGTAGGTGAGTAAGAATAGTGAAGGAAAGGGGCGGTATACTTGATAAAAGGACCCCACGGGTCGTGGTCAGTCACCACAAATCGTGGGGAGAGTCGTGAGCAGCAGGGAATAATTTTATTGAGGCCAAGGAAGTGTACATCACAGATGGTGACCATGACTTGTGGTCACCTGGCAACGAGTCATTATATTATCCGTTACGAGCCCCGAAGACTGGAGAAGCAGTGAACCTGACGAACGACTCCACAAGTCGTGGCCCTAGACGACGAGTCGTTGGGTCCCTCATTGGACCCATCTGGCAATTATTTTCTACGAATTTAGTAAGGGCTATATCATAATTCCTAAGTACCTAAGGCCTAAACTACGTTGTTTTGAGTTATGAATAGTGACTTTTAAAGGAGTTAAGTTCATTTTAGGCTATTTTCATATTCATGCATGCAAGAGTGATAGACTAAAGAGGTGATCAAGGAAATACTTCAAGGTTTTCTTCAATTCCTTCTTGGGCATTCAACGGAGGGTAAGAATCAGCCATTTACAGGTATGTAGGGTTATGAATGGGTGTTTTCGTTCACACCCATGCCCAATTTCTCCTAATTCATGAAGTTTGTTAAAAAATCTTATGGGGTTTTATCTTAAATCTTGTAGAATTCTAATGATCTATCCACAGGTTATTATTTTTCGTGATTTACATCATATTTTGTGAATTATGATCAGATTCTACAATTATTTTTTTATAAATTTATTGATTTCTATTTCTACTAAATTATGCCTAAATTATGCATGTTTTATGACTAGTCGAGTTATGATCTTTACCTCAATTATTGATATTCATAAACCCATCATGATTTATGAGTTATAATGTGGATTTATTCAAATGCCCATTATGAATTTGTGATTTACAAAGTCTATACATGATCTACAAGTATGCATGAACCTAATGATTTTACTAATTATGTTTTGGCCGACTCACGGGCTTTACCCTCATGGCTAGTCATGTATTTACAAGAATTCTTACGATTATCATGATTTAACTAGCCCATGAATCTCATGCATATTATACTATGAGCACTATATATGTTTTGGGAGTAATATTTAACACCGAGTAGGTTCTAAGCCCAGGTTTTGCCCCGAATCTCAGAAATACGTGCCACTATAGGACATGATGGGACCTCCCTTGTGACTGTTCCCCTTTTCCCAAATGGGCCCTTTCATGTGTGATACCACGCCCTTCACGGTTCTAGCCTTGGAAAGGTACGAACATCCTCCAGACTAGGTGTTTACAAGTTGGGCTCCATGTGTGCTCATATGGGGTATGTCGATTATAAGAATCTCCCACTATTCCTCCTGATTTATGCATGTTTATGATTATGCACTTTGGCTCAAGTCATGTTCAATAAAGCTTTTCTCTTATGATTACGATTACGATCAAATTTATGAATGTTTTGAAAACCTTGAGCCTTATGTTATCATGTGCTAGTTATGTTATGAGCATGTGTTCGGCTGTCTGATGACTACACGCAAGTGCACGTGGCCGAACAAGTAGTAAGTGGCTTACGTAAGCCAAGTATCGATCCCACACGGACTGGACTACAGGGCAAAATCACCTCAAGTGTCAATTTACTTTACTCTAAAAAAATGCAGACAACAGTGTAAAGAAAGGTTTTTATATTTTGTGAACTATTTTTATACTAAGGTAAAATAATTATACAATTGAGTCTGAACTACGAATGTGAGCATGCTGAGGCTAAAACGAACATGAAAGAAATTGAGTATCGATATACATGGTTTATCTTTTCTGCAGTTGCTAGTCGACTTATGCCTGTAGTTAAAACTCTCATATTTAACCTAAGGGCATAGACCTTCCACCTACATGTCTGTGATAAGAAGAAATTCATGTTCTAGCCATACAAACCCGATTCCACATTGACTAATACGACTTTCCGGGTATTTCTATCTGAAGGTAAATCAATTCTCAATTTTCCCAAACTAAGAAAGATATTATCCTATTAATTCACAACTTTCCAGTTCGTGCCCTCTCAGGTGAAACCAGACTTTAGATTTACATTAACATTGGCCAGATGTGTGCAGTAAGAACAAAAATTAAATAGAACAACCATAGAAGAAAAGATGAAACAACCAGATAATCAACAATTATATTTCAATACAATGGTTCCTAACCTCCAGAAGTAGAATTAGCCACTCATTTGTGGATTGAACATCGTTAAATGAGTGTAAATCATGCAAACAATTGAAAAGAAGAGAAGAAAGGAATGAAAACCTAGAATTTTGTCACTCTCAACTGCTCCAGACCACTTCTTGCTCCACCAAGTCAGAATAATTAAAAAGAGCCATCCTAAGTGTTCTATTTATACTGGAGAGAATTTTCCCGGAATAACAAGCAACGTGTCTGGAGTGCATCACGAGCACTGCCTCTGTGACACGGTGCAAACGCGGAGGCTCTCTGGAATTTAGCTGCCCAGGTAATTGCTCCCAACGTGGCACGGCATGCAACGTGGGCATGCCCGGCGTGCCACGGTGCAAACGCGCACCTTCACTGGAATGTCATGATCCAGGAAATTAATTCCAACGTGCCACGGCTCGATCACGGACTTTCTCTGGAAATTCTTGAAATTATATCTCCCGGACAGAATGCATCCGCGATGGCAGCGTGTCACGGCTCCATCCACGGAGCCTCTCTTTTTATTTCTTGCTTCTCCAGCTGCTTCCTTGGTTGCTCGAGTCCATCTCCAATTCCTCCCAACATGCATCTTAGCTCCATAAAAGTATGTTTTTCCTGCAAAACAACGCTAATCATGTTGGTTAGTATAAATTTTTTACACTTCCTAAAGTTTACATGAGAATGTAAAAACATTGTTGGATAAACAAGGAAAAACCGATGCATTTGAGTATCGGGGCATATAAATATGCCCCAGATCACCTACCCCACACTTAAAATCTTGTTCGTCCTCGAACAATGCTCTCCTATACCTCATGCAATTGACATCCCATGTGGCTACTTTTGTAAAACCGACAATCCGAGCTATGGATTTACACTGATATTTACATACAAATCATCAAGAAAACATGCTTAACGTCATCATTCACTGACATCAAACATATCAAGACCACCTAACATCACAAATCGACTCTCGATCTTGTAAAACTTGTGCAAATCAAGCGATCAAGACATCCGACACGAATTTATTCTTTCGTCCAACATGTGCCCTCACACATAAGAGAGTTTTCCCCTGTTTTAAATCACATGAATTCTCACAACAATTCATGCCGGGGTCCTAGACACACCAATTTCGCTCACTCTCCCAAACAGATTAAAGCCATTGTCATGAACCATGGCTTACCTCTAGTGTATTACTCCACTAATATAAGGACGCGTGATGTAAGATCACGTAGGACTTAACGGGTTGTAATGCAAGCTACGGAACTAGTATATACTGGGCTAACCAATAATAACAACTAGCATCCTTCGCGCTTTCCATACATCCCATCATATTCTGGGCATAAGTTATTTCTCCCTCCTCCCAACCTTGGAGTCTTTCCTAATTACATTTTTTCTCAACTCCTTTACACCTTTGCAGACCAAACAACAAAGATTTGTTAAGCACTTTATTTTCCTTAAATACGCCAAGTGCACCTTTGACTCTTTTTCTTTCTTTTCATCACTTTGCTTTCTCCTCTCTTTATTTTCTTTTCATCATTTCCTCCTTCACACTGTGGGAAAATTATTTTTCTTGAGCGCTTAAGAGCTTCGGATTAGGTTTACGGACAATGAAAAGAAAGGATTAAGCTTGGTTTACACCTTTTTGACAAAGAAAAATAGGCTAAAGGCTCCAGTGGGCTAACTAGGATTTGATGACATTCAAAAGGTGGGTATATAAAAAGAAAAGAAAAACGTTAGGCTAAACAAAAACGCTGTCCTTTCCCACACTACACTTCCTTCATTTCGTTTCATATACACACCAGGCAAGTTCTAGACACTTCACAATAGCATGGAATAAACGTGACCTCACTATACACTCATTGCACATGCTCAACTCAAGACACTCCTTCACAGACTCTTTAATCAGCTAATTACAAGAATTCAAAAATTAAGCCTCAATCACACCGAATCGAATTCTGTGGCCTAAGTATCTCACATATGTACAAAAATTTGCATGCTTTCAAACGAATCATCTTTTATAATATAAACATTATGTACAACACACCAACTAAAGTTTCGTAGCCATAGAGTAGCAACATGCATGGGATACAACCAAACAAACCAAAAATTGAAAATAAAACTACTCTATCGACTGCATTTCCTTAAGGCGGTCGTCATCCATCCATCATAGGGAACGGTCACTATTTGACTTCGGTTCAATGGGACTCTTCTCGGCAAAACGAATCAAATCAACTCGAAACCCAATTATGAAATAAATAACGAAAAAATTATTAAAATATCGATAATTTTAGCCAAAAACTATTTACACACTTTAAGCTAACCTGGCTAACAGCATTCAACAGCACACACACAGCTTCACAAGATATTTAAATACGAAACATACACACAAAAAACAGAGGTCGCAATAGTTTCAAACACGACAACCGAGCATGCAATTACATACAAAACAAGACAAAAACCAGCACCACCTAACTACTCCCACCCCACACTTAAAATCGAACACTGTCCCGGTGTTCATGCAATCACAAAACACAAAGGTGAGTCGGTGAAACTACCTGATCAATCAAAGTATTCCACTTCTTCATCAGGTGCTGCTGCCTCGTCTCCCATGTCTGAATCTCCCCGTCGTCCTCCTCCGACTCAACGTCGGAATCCTCACGACGTGTCTCCTCATCAGTGGGGACATCATCATCCACGGGCTCCATAAAAGCTGGGCCCACACGACATATTTGCCCTTTCCCTGGCATTTTCGCCAAAGGAACAATCTAGGTCGAGCTGCCACGGCTCATCCTCCGTTGTGCCGGTCTCCCGCCTATCCGCAGCTAGAGCATCTGTCCCGAACATGCGGGCCATATCTTGATCATCCCGAAACATGTCGCTCGGCTGGTGTGAGAACTGACTGCGTGAGTGGTGTCAGGTGCCTTAGTCTTTGTGACATCTATGGAACGCCTCTCCATCTGCGGGATATAATCTAGGGCCTCTTCCTCTACCTCCAGGCCCCTCAGGAACGTGGTCAGCAACCCGCCAAGCCCGTACACCTGTGCACTTGATGCAACCGGGCTCTCTTTATGGCGGATATGATCACCGCCCCTCATTTATCTCCAGCCCTTTCATCAGGGCGCCACACCATTTATACGTGATCCCGGGTGACATCTGTCATGTGCACCCCAGAATCAGAATCGGAGCAAACAATCTTCAGCCAGATCCTGGCTTCCCTGTTCCATCTGTGAGTAGGGCAATGTCGATGGTAGCCCCTCTCCTTATGCCTGTTCCAGCGTGCGTCGGCCGGGCTCCACACAATGTGCGTTTGATATCCGCATAAGGTGGAGGGATATTCAGCTGGCTGTGGAGTACATGGGCATCAGAGTTCTGCGCCCCAGTATGGCATTTACAGTGATGAAATCAAGTGTGACAATGGCCCCTTATCTTGATGGTGTGACTGCGGAGCGTCGGGTTCCAATTTGCATAGAATTCCCGAATCAAGTGCAGATTGCATATTGGGCTCGTCAAAAATGAAGCGCAGCCCGGCAGTGTCAATCCGGTGTACAATGCAGGGAACTCCTATTTTCAATGGGTCCCTTGCAATATTCTCCTCAGGGAAGTACTTGTCCTCCTTGTGCTTCGTGTACCACTTCTTCCTTCCTCTGTCACCCATCGGGTTCCGTATTGGCAGTGCTGGCCGCGTGGAACAACTGGTGCTGCTGGGACTGATGTTCCCAGTCTTAACCTCTTTCTTCCAGCGCCTGATGTAGATGCGCCCTTTCTTTTGTCTTGCCTGCTTGCCATTGTTCCTGTCCAAGAGAGTAAACAGTCCCAATGTCAGTCAAATTAAAATTTAGCTTCGACTAAGGTTGGTTTAGGCTCAGCCGCCCACATAGTTTTCAGCCACAAATACAGCATCACGGCAAGATCATCCTTATTTTATTATTTACTTCAAAAACAAGAAACCAAAAACAACAAAACAACAAAAATGCCTCGTGCATTCCCAGAGTTCGACAGTATAACCTCTATATGTACTACTCGGACTTCGTACAGCTAATCCCAACATACCATCGATCACATTTCATCACATAGCACTTGGCTTGAAAAGAAAAATACAAATTCTATCAACTCAACCTAAGCAATTCTCCAATTTCTATGTGATCCGATAATTTCATGTAATTTCCAACAATTTGTTCCCCCGAAAATTCATCGCTTCTTTAGCATAATACGTTAAGCACAGCAACACAATTCAAAAACGCTGTGTGTACAAACCAACAATTTTTCACATTTCAACCTCAATTCCATTTCTCCTATTCATAACCCGACCCTAGCTACAATTTCACAACCAAATTCGATCAAGCATGTAATTTTCGCGTTCATATAATCACCGCGATACGAACAACAAACAACCATAACTCAAATGAATTTAAGTTAAATTTATACCTAGAGGCAAGGGTTACTTCTATCATGCTTGAAATCGAAAGTATTTAGCAAAAATTGAGGTTGAGTTCAAGAACATACCTTTAATCCGATGATATCGAAGAAAAGTTGAAGAAATTTCGTGCCTAAGTCTGTGCCCACGTTGGGAAGGAAATTTTGGCCAGATTTCATCAACGGAGGATGGGAAATGGAGAAATGAGAACAATTTGGTGTTAAAAGGGGGATTTTCGCGCGGGTCTTGAGTGACCCGGTGTGACCCGACGCGAATTACACCTCAACGTGTCACGGAGGGATCGTGGAGCATCACCTCCGTGACACGGAGCCATCACCGAGGCATTCTGGAATTTTGTAAAATTCCAAATTTTGCCTCCAACGTGTCACGGAGGGTAACGCGGAGCATCACCTCCGTGACACACGGAACCATCGTGCAGGCTCACTGTTTTACCACTTTAAAAATTTTTCATACCTCGTTTTTCTCCTTTGCACTCCCTTGCATTTTTTCCTCCGATCAACCTGAAATATATCTTACACCCAGAAATCGGTTAGAATCCCAAGGTTTGAAGAACACAATATTTTATTTTTATATTTACACACATATACATATATATATATATATATATTTTTTCTTTTTCTTTTTTTCTTTTTTCTTTTTTTCTTTTTATCTGTACAATCATAAAAACAAAATTTCACGGGTTGCCTCCCGTGCAGCGCCTGGTTTACCGTCGCGGCTCGACGTCGTTTAAGCTCATTTTCCGCTAGGGTGACGGACGTTTTCTCGACTTCATCCTCACCCCAATAGTGCTTACACCGCTGTCCATTTAACAGGAACGTGGCACTTCGGTCTTCCTGCCACAACTCCTACTGCCCTATGCGGGGTCATCCTCACTACTTCAAACGGCCTGACCATTTGGAACCTGCTTCCCTAGAAACAACTTCAGCCTTGAATTGAAGTAGCCCACTCTGTCCGGCTCAGAAGATACGATGCTACATGCTTATCGTGCCACCTTTTTCATTTTTTTCTTTGTAATATTTGGCACTTTCATAAGCATGCCAACAGAAACTGCGTCGAGTTAAGCTGGAGTTGCATTAGTCTCTTCTTACCTGCTAGATCCAGGTCCATATTCAATTTCCTCACAGCCCAGAATGCTCGATGCTCTAGTTCCGCAGGCAGATGACAGGCTTTCCCATAGACCAATCGGTATGGAGAGGTCCCAATTGGTGTCTTGTAGGCAGTTCTGTATGCCCACAACGCATCGTCGAGTTTGCTTGACCAATCATTGCGTTGTGCATTCACTGTCTTCTGGAGAATCTGCTTTACTTCTCTGTTTCGACACCTCCACTTGCCCATAGTTGGGATGATAAGCTGTTGCCACTTTTATGACGCACCCCATACTTAGCCAGCATTTTCCTGAGCATTGACAAGTGGGCTCGTCCATCACTGATAATGGCTCAGGGTGTCCCGAACCTTGTGAAAATGTGTTTTTTCACAAACTTTGTTACTACCTTGTTGTCATTTCTGGGGCAAACTATTGCTTCCACCCACTTTGATACATAATCAACAGCTACCAAGATGTAACGATTACCAAATGACAGTGGGAATGGGCCATGAAGTCTATACCCCCGCCATAAAGTCTCCACTTCAGTACATTTTGCAGCGACATCTCTTGCCTCCTACCAATTATTGCCTGTCCTTTGACATCTATCTGATTTTTACTTATGCCATAGAGTCTCTGAACAATGTAGGCCAAAAGAACTACACAAACTGTAGTACCTTGTGCTGTCCTCTCGCCTCCGTGGTGCCCTCCATATAGTGAGGAGTGACAGCTCCCTCAAAACCTCTACAATTGGCTCTCCGGAATGCACCTTCTCATGTAACCTGATCTGGTCCCTGCTTAAACAAATATGGCTCATCGAAATGAAGTGCCGACAATCATGCCGCAATTTTTTCTTTTGCTGAACCGTAGCCTCAGGTGGATGAACTCCACTCACCAATAAGTTTATATGTCTGCATACCAAGGAACCTCAACTTCTCCTATTGCCAAGAGCTGCTCATCCGGGAACTCCTCTTTGATACTGTCACCTTCCTTCACGTGCGACCGGCTCTCCGTCGCGATAGGTGATCTGCCCACTTGATTTTCCTCCCTTCCTGTCTCTTATTTCTAAGTCAAACTCTTGCAGAAACAAGATCCATCTGATCAACCTCGGCTTCGCATCCTTTTTGTTAAACAGATACCGAATCGCTGCATGATCGGTATACACCACTACTCTTGAACCTGCAAATAGGATCTGAATTTATCAAAACCAAACACCAGTGCTAGCATCCTTTTCTGTGACTGTATAATTACTTTGGGCAGTGTTCAATGTTTTGCTTGCATAGTGAATAGAGTGAAAGATTCTATTCTTCCGTTGCCCCAATACGGCTCCTACCGCCACATCGCTCGCATCACACATCAGTTCAAATGGTTGTTCCCAATCCGGAGAAATAAGGATGGGTGCTTTTATAAATCTCTGCTTCAACTCCTTGAATGCTTTAACACACTCATCATCAAATCAAACTTCACCTCAACACTCTAATAATTTGCATAACGGTCTAGAATTTTGGAGAAGTTGTTGATGAGCCGTCTGTAGAACCCTGCATGCCGAGAAAACTGCGAACACCTTTTACCGACACCAGGTGGTGGTAATTTCTCAATAACCTCGATCTTAGCTTTTGATCCAACTTCCAATACCCTCCTTGACTAAGTGACACTTCTCCCAATTGAGTACAGGTTGGATTCTTCACAGCGAGCCAACACCTGTCAAGGTTCCTGCAAACAAAACAGCAAACGAATTACCGAATACAGAAATCATCCATAAATACCTCGAAAAATCCTCCACCATGTTGTGAAAGATTGCTATCATGCATCTCTGGAATGTGGCGGGTGCATTGCACAACCTGAAGTAATTTCTCAATAACCTCGATCTTAGCACGATCAACTTCCAATCCCTTGAAAGACACTCTATGGCCAAGAACAATACCCTCCTTGACTAAGAAATGACACTTCTCCTAGTTGAGTACAAGGTTGGATTCTTCACAGCAAGCCAACACCCTGTCAAGGTTCTGCAAACAAGTAGCAAACGAATTACCGAAAACAGAGAAATCATCCATAAATACCTCGACAAAATCCTCCATGTCGTGAAAGATTGCTATCATGCATCTCTGGAATGTGGCGGGTGCATTACACAACCCGAATGGCATTCGTCTAAAAGCATATGTCCTATACGGACATGTGAAAGTAGTCTTCTCCTAATCTTCAGGTGCTATGGCTATTTGGTTATAACCAGAGTACCCATCAAGGAAACAACAGTACTCCTGCGCAGCTAATCTGTCTAATATTTGGTCAATGAATGAGATAGGGTAGTGATCTTTCCTTGTGGCTTCATTTAGCTTTCTGTAATCCATGCAAATTCGCCAACCCGTGATGGTTCGTGTGGGAATCAGCTCATTTTTCTCATTGGTGACCACGGTCATTCCTCCCTTCTTTGGGACACATTGAACGGGACTGACCCATTCACTGTCTGAAATCGGATAGACCACACCTGCATCAAGCCATTTAATTATTTTTTTCCTGACCACATCCTTCATTGCTGGATTTAACCTTCGCTGCGGCTGAACATTTGGCTTTGCTCCTGTCTCTGTGAAAATTCTGTGTGTGCAAAAAGCTGGATTAATACCCTGAATGTCGGACGTTTGCCAGCCCATTGCTTTCTTCCTTTTCCTGAGAACTGCG
>JACEIK010011306.1:0-37880 GCA_018107945.1 Datura stramonium
TAATTGACTAATACGACTTTCAGATATAATTCTATTCTGAATGTAAATCAATTCTCAATTTTCCCAAACTAAGAAGAGATCATATCCTACCAATTCACAAATTTCTAATTTCTTTCCTTTTCAAGATAAAACTGGATTTTTTAGATATACATTAGCATTGGCCAAACATTAATGCAGTAAGAACAAGAATTGGTAGAACAACCATTGAAGAAAAGATGAAAAACCAAGATGATAAACAATTACATTCCACTACAAATGTTCTTAACCTTAGCAAGGAGTGAATTTAGCCACTCATTTGTGGATTAAACATCATCAAATGAGTATAAATCATACAAACAATTGAAATAAAGGAGAAAGAGATAGAGAAGAACAGGAATTTAGCCACTCATTTGTGGATTAAACATCATCAAATGAGTATAAATCATACAAACAATTGAAATAAAGGAGAAAGAGATAGAGAAGAACCCTAGGATTTTCGGGCCCCCAACCGCCCGTAACCCACGCCCTTGCTCAACTAAGTCGTAATAATTAAAAATGAACCTATGGTGCTTATTTATACTAGTGGGAATTTTTCCTAATAACAAGCAACGGTCACGGAAAGGGTATCACGGAACATTGCCTCCGTGACACCAGCTAACGCGACCTCTCCGGAATCGTGTCCCTCAACATTTACTCCTCGCGGCTACGCGTATGCAACGGGGCTTAAGCCAACGTGCGACGGCGCTGTCAGTGGAACCCTTACCGGAATTTGATGTTCCGTATAAATATACTCCAATGTGCCACGGCTTAGGTCATGTGGCATTGCCTAATAAGGCACGCCACTCTAATGAAAATTTTGTCAAAATAACTCATCTCGGGAGGTAGCCTCCGTGATGGTATAAGACACTGGCCCATCAATGAGCCCCTATATTTGTCAAGCTCGACTCTTTTCACTTCTCTTCCGAGTCCATTCCCGATTTACCAACATGTCTCTTAGCTTCCCAAAATTACATTTTTCCCGCAAAACAACACTAATCATGTTTGTTAGTATAAATTCACATTTTAACTACAAATCACATGAGAATGCACAAATTACTTATGATAAACAAGACGAAATGAAGCATTGGAGTATCACTTGGGCATATAATTCTCGCCAAGATCATATGGCACCCTAAAACTTCTTAACCAACGTGCAAATAGGCCATCTAAATGTCATATTTACGTGGTGTAACATCCTTCCTTAAGAACATTCGTGCTCGAATGTAAACTTCTCGAGGTAGAAGGACGCTTGCTTTTTCCTTAAAGAAAGGCACCAAGCACATGCTCTTCACCCGACTTTATTGTACAAATTTTTTTGGCAGAGTTTCGTAATATGGACTATCTCAAAATCACTCCAAAAAGTCTCACTGTGATCGCCAAATATATTTGGTAAATTATCATTTTGCTAAACTGGTTAACATCTCGCTATACACATAAATATAAAGAAACAAAAGAATAAATAACATACTCGCCGACTAAGTCTAAAATAACCGAGGATATCTCGGGGTTTCATATCTTCTTCTACTTCCCCATGTCATTTCCTCTCTGTTTCGTTACCCATAATACTTTGACTCAAGCCACATCTCTAGTTCTCACCCATAAATTTGCTGCCTAGTATGGCTACCGGAACTTCTTCATACGCTGCCCTTAGGTAACTAACATCTTAGATCGGGAACAATTCTCGAGGGATCTCCATGCATTTCCTCGCAAAGATGGATAATGTAAAAACCGGGTGGAAAGATTCCCACTCGAGGTAAGTTTAACTCATATGCCACTTGGCCTATTCTTGACGAATCGATAAGGCCCAACAAACCTCTAAGGCCGAGCTTACCTTCTTGCCGAATCTCATCACACTTTTTCATAGGTGAAACTTTAAAGACTACCTACCATTCATGTTAAATTCCAAGTTCCTACGCACCGCACGTCGCATACGATTTAGTAGCCTGAGCAACAATGAAGCATCTCGTATAAGCTTTACTTTTCTAATGACCGACGAATAATATTTGTCCCAATCACGCGATTCCTCCGCCTCAAACCAACCAAATATGGACTCCGCACTTCTTCCCATACAGTTTGTTAATCCGAATTATTTAATGGTAATCAAGATATATAGGCAGAACTCAATAAGCGGTAGATGTCCATCCCGCCTACCTCCGAAATCCAACACACATGCTCGCAACATATCCTCGAGTGCTTGAAACGGGTAGCGTTCTACCCGCCTGATCCGTTCGAGGATGAAAAGCTATGCTCAAAGGTTCCGTCCCAAGCTCCTCTAAATGAGGACGCGAATTTAACAACCGTGCCCCTATTGAGATAATTGACAATGGAACACCATGCAACTGACTATTTCTTTAATATACAAACAAGATAATCCTCAAAACTCTCGAGTAGGTAGCTCTATCGATAGAAAGTGAGCTGATTTTGTCACTCTCAAGCTATCACCCAAATTGAGTCACATCGACGCCTAGTGTAATCCCTTGCCATAAGATCCATATTTACCGCTTCCCACTTCCATGAGGAACAACTATATCTTGAGTCGCTCCACCTGGGGTTTTTGGTGTTCTCTTTACCCGCCGGCGCTTGGAACACCGAGCTACAAATTCTACTATCCTCTTCTTTGCTCCCGGCCACCGCAAATTCCTTTATATAATGGCACATGTTCGTCAAACCCGGGTTGAGAGAATAACTAGTATAATGTACATTGCTCGTAATCCGCTAGCGAAGCCCTTCAACGTCTAGAACACAAAGGAGATCTTATATCTCTACACTCCATCCCTCGACATCTAAAAATCTATCATCTCTCCCCTCACAACTCGCTTCGAAATAACCAGTTAGGATCTTCGTATTTCCTTTCCTTTACTTCAACAACTAAAGACGACACTGCGATATTTTGGATTACCACTCTATTTTCCCCTCGTTTCGCTACATGAATGGCTAGACCGGCTAGCCGATGCAACTCTCAGCCAATTCCCGCCGCCGGCCGGCAAGTATGCAATTTCCCATTTGCATTCACCTACCGAGGGCATCTCGTTACCACGTTGGCCCTTCCTAGGTGATGCAAAATATTCACGCGCTCTTCAACAAATTTCTAGCCAGCCGACACCGCGCAAATTCAACTCCCCCGGGAAGCTCGTCTCATGCCTCACCCACCAAATTTTTTTTGCTGCCTTCTATGTCAAGCTTAGTCAGAGAAGCCGCTAAGGTGGAAAATCCTTCCACAAATCTTCTATAGTACCCGCTAACTCCTAGGAAATCAGGTACCTCGGTCGAAGTGGTGGTTCTAGCCATATTTTCACTACTTTTATTTTTCGCGTATCTACTTGTGTACCAATCTCCGACACGATGTGATCCAAAGGCTACCGAATTCACTTAATTACATTTAGAGAAGTTGGCATGTAACTGACATCATACTCGGCTTATTATACCTAAAACTAACAAGTAATCTATTTGTATGGGCCTAGAGCTTATCTCGGCCTTCTGCCTCATGCTACGTTACCGTTTGAATAATCAGAGATACCAGACACCATTCGCATGTAGTCCGATCGAGGATCCCGATGATCATGATCCTACAATTTGGCTGAATAACAGAATAACTAGGCTGAATGACCCGAATGCGAAGTAATCTAACTATGCTCTAAATGTCCTACTGGCATTCGCAGCCTCTCATGCATAATCAAGGGAGTTGTAAAGAAAGCTAAAATCTTGCTGTTATTCTAATTGACAACTTGAGAGTTGGGTTTAGTCAAAGCTTTTACCCTCAGGCAACGAGTCTCTGGATCTTCATAAAGGGGAACCTACCGATTTCCTGCCTTAGTACAAACTGCTCTAAAGGCAGTAATACCAATTCCTTATGCCTTGTTCGTATCCACTTGGATCTATACCGATGTCTCCGAGAAATTCTGGTCTTATGAGCACCTCAGAAAGATCGCCTTCCTGTGACTCTATATTTGAATATCTTACGAGAACCGCCTGGGTACCACTCCGTCATCGGGATTACTAATGTGGACCCTTCTGGGGTACCCATGGGTTTGTCCGACTGACGACCGGGCCGACTTGCTCCTGTGTGTCCTACATGATAACCGTTAGTTATTCAAGGTCACTCACCTACAAGGGCTAGAAAAATGCGATGTACGACCACTTAACATACCGAAGAATTCTTGTGTTGCTAACCCGGAGTATGATTATTCAGACTGCTTCGGTCTCCGGCAATATGCTATAATGTTACCGGTCTTTAGAGATGCTTCCCTACTAATGCAGCGCCAAATGGGTCGTTAGACCGTCTAACTGCGCCCGTATCACCCAAATCCTCACCCGATCTGTGCTACTAACTCTGTGATCTTCTCGGTTCGTATCTCGCCCTTTTCGCGAGGTCCTGCGCAGCACAATTTGTATATACTTCCTAGTTAACTCGTAATCCAGGTGACCGTAACCCTATCGGGGCAAACCTACTCACACCATATCTATATCCGTATATATATATATCAACAACTATATACAATCCATATTGAATTTTTGTAGTAATACTTAATCTCGGCATGCTTTATCAATTTCATAATCAGGCATACATGATATACCGTTTCTATAGTTTAATGATATCTCCTCGTCCTCTAGTACCATTTCATTGGATTTTCATCCCATTCTCAAAGCAACACACACATGCACTTTAGCTATGATCTTCTATTTGAAATTTCATCACTCTTACAACGTGGAGTCAACATCCGAACCTTGTGGTTTACTTAGTGGCCATGGCCAAGGCCCGTGACTCGTTGACCTTGTCTCTCGGGCCACACTAGACAGCCCTCGGGTCGGCACTTCTCTTACCTTCTCCTTAGGCGTACGTACCGCAACATTCTAAACTACAATCTTACCTGCCTAGCTATCGTCCGAGGTTTAGTCCTTAATACACAATGTTCTATTAATCTAGAGGTGATTCCCGATTTCCCTCAAAATCCGGTATTCATGCTCTTCACCCTCATCTTCCTAAAACTGAGCTCTAGGTTCAAGGTACCTCGCCTTACATTGTAAATAAGGTTACTACCAAGTTTCACCCTATACTTCTTTCCGACTTGTAGTCTAACCCGTCTTATTCATATAATCTCCCTATCTTTCTCGATAACACAAATTTAAGATTATAACTATTATCTTGCACATACCTCGCCATCGTTAGCATGCGTGCATTCAAATTTCTTTTTCTCGACTAACTTGACTATTACTGAATTCCATCATCGACGGATCTCCTACGCCCACTTCGAGTAAGCTAGTAGTCTTACTTCTGTTTTCCTGGAACGATTACCGTGTGAGGGTCCGCACAACTTACGTAATCATAAGGGCTTCTTACTCTTTTCTAACACTTTCTCGAATCAACCAATCCATCTTCATCATCACATTGGGCAACATCACCAACTTTATGCCCTTGCTAGTACCGGGAATCAAACTAAGAGGTGGGAATAATCTTTTCTTACCTAACAAAATGAAGACATGGAATTGTACCACATCTCAAAGGATGAGACAGATCCATTTCCTTCTCATTCTGGAGCAATCTAATATTATCTATCATCTTAGTTAGATCTTATATATCTAACAAATAAATCAAATCGTATGTACGCTATGCTTCTGACTTCCTACTCTGATGTTATAGAAATATACTGAAGCGTACCGATAGAGGTATCAAATTGGGAGGTCCTCATACCTCCTCATGTTGTCAGAAGTTACTCCAATCGGCTGATTTCCTTCATTTCTATATCCAATTTTCTGCCTGTGATAGGGTGTCGCTAATCTAACTTTGTATCTATAATCAAATAGTATGATAAGTTTTAGGGATTCCAACCCTAGCTCCTGTGACGCTTCAGCACGATCAACAAGAAAAGAGTAACCATCCTATCATGCTCTGCAAAATTGCCTATAGTATGCATGGCACAACAGAGACATCCATAGAAAAGACTTACTTAGGAACGGTTTGCGTACTCCTCGGGGATACGTACCTTCTCTCGATACCAAGTTTGTTACGCTCCACCCTGGGAGGCATTGACTGGGCACCCGGTGCCCTACTAGACTTTGATCGGGCTGATTAATTGTTTAAGCACTCAAGAAATGGCTCTAATTCTTAATTCATAAACACTGGGTTATATAAGCATGGGCCACAGCCTCCGACCGACAAGGCCTATAGACACATGTAAGAATATAATACAATCAACTGCAATAACTCAACATGAAGGAACCTATATGGGCCGACAAGGCCACCAAGCTTCAGTTATATCTAAGACATGAAAACAAGTATCAACTACTATGTGACCGAAGGTCACTACTACAAATCGAATAAGTCACATGGCTACATACCTAACTACAAATGGAATATATATATATATATAATTCGGTAAGCTCGAGAATAAGAAGATGCTTCTGGACAGGCCCCGCCTACCCATACCTAACAATAAAAGAAAGTACACCTCTATCTTTCAGCTCCTGATGAAAGGAGTTGAAGGCTCAGACAGTAACCGGAACTACGAGGGGGTATGCTCCTCGCCTAGGTGTGTACCGCAAGGGGCAATGCAGCGTCTAAATCCACGCCAAGACAATACCGAGTATGCAAAGCAACAATAGGAAATAACTCGACAACAAGTAAAAAAAAACAAAAGAACTTTCTTGAGAACCAAAGGAAAGAAATAGATTATAATTGACTGAAAGTATGAGCTCAAGACTCCGCTCCTCAACTATGATTAAAAGGAGCAGAGCCACCCTGCAATGTGGCATTCTACTATCTATCTATTTACACCAATATAACATGACATAATATAGCATAACATAGCATAACATAATAATACAAACTCACCGCCCCCACGTCAGCGTACAACCAACACACAATTTATGCCCCTACCCCTATTATCCCATCTCCCCTAGTAACTATAAGCATCCCGCCAGCCCCGGGTATGCACTGGCTCCCGAGCCCCGACTGGCACCGTACTGAAGTCCGGAGGATCACAAATCACCAGACTCGCTAACGAGGGTGTCTAAAAGCCGACCAAGGCAAAATACGCGGGAAACCGCATCCCATCTTCATCCACTAGAACGACATGCCACTCAGAGCGACGATCTCGCCTGTGGACAATTTGGATACATGATAATCGGGGCGGCCGGATGCTAGGTAATCCATCCTAAAATAATACAGTTTAAGTCTCAACCGGAGCAATACTAATTGCATACGATACATGCTGAAACTAATGACAAGAATGTATATATAATACATGTTTAACCGATAATGGTATATATATGATTTCTATCATATTGTGGCCAATCTGACATCAAAACAAGATATAATATTTCACAGAATCATGTTGTATAACTAAGTTTCATGAAACGGATTTACTATTTCTTATACATGCTTTCTAAAATTCATATTAAGCTACTATTATATTTCGAAATACTTTTACGAGAACTTATATTGCTTTACCAAGCCTGACTGAACACGATAATATCCCCACGTACTTTACTTAATTGGCATACCGGCATGTTGTACTCCGTTTCAAACTTTCTACTAGAATTTATACTAGTTGCCCACTGGAACTATCAACTGCCAAAGAAACTAGCTTCACATACCTCAATTGTAGACTTTCGACTAACTGGCGTAGCTCACAATATTAGCTATTTCTCCCAACCGTATTCATATTCATGAAGGAATAGAATAATTATACTGTTTATAGAAAGAAAACCATACTTGTGTATACCTACCGCCTATTCTTCAACTTATCGAAGAACAAAATTTAAAGATCGCATTTCTGAGGTCCAAAGAAAGAAATACTTACTTTAGTAAGGGGGAGCGGCCTACTAGTTTAGAGAGTTCCAATTACTTTGACTCGGCGGGTCGCGCTCGCTCTGAGATTCTCGCGAAACTAACTCCTCAGAATGTTCTTCCAGCTTATACTTCTGGGTATCCAGAAGTTAATTTTAGCTTGAACCGTAATCGGATGAATTTCTACCTCAAACCTTGTCCCTTCGTTTCCGGCCGCCACTACCGAAACAAATGAAAATAATGAAATTAAAACGAAGTGGGGGCTTTATATACTTGGCCTCAACAGCCCTCCATGGCACGTTAGCCATCGCAGGAGCAACCCGTGTAGGCACGTTGCCATCACTTTAAACCGTCCCGCCTTCCATCGCCCATGTTGCACTTGTCCATCTTCCTACTCTTTTACAATGTATGGCACCTAAACTTTAACTCAATGCAAATAGCCATCTAAATGTCAAGAATTTATGTGGGGTGTGTTGTGTTTATTTATATCTTAAGCCTAGAAAATTATTTTAAGGGTTACATGTACCACATAGTTAGGTTAAGGGATGTGGTCCGAGACCCCACTATTCAAATAAATTTCTAAATGGTGTGTGAGTATCCTGAGATTTTCCCCGATGAATTGTCGTGCCCTCCGAAATGGGAAATTTATTTCGGTATTGATCTATTGCCTAATAAGCAAATTTTTATCCCATTCTCCTTACCGATGGCTCCAAACTTTGTTAAAAGAGTTAAAAGAATAGTTGAAGGACCATTTTTTGTCAGGGGTTTCATTAGACCGAGAAAGACTCCATGGAGTGCACCAGCTTGTCTTTGTTCAAAAGGATGGATTACTTCATGTGTATTGATTATCGTAGTTGAACAAGATCATCATTAAGAACATGTACCCCTTGCCTAAGATTAATGATTTATTTGACTCAGCCCAGGGTGCCAAGTGTTTCTCGAAGATAGATCTCAAAGCGGGTATCACCAATCGTAGTCCTGAGAGTGATATCCCAAGACAACCTTCGTAACACTATGGCCTTCGAGTTTGTAGTTATGTTTATTTGACTCACCTAATGCCCCTCGTTGCTTTTATGGACTTGATGAATGTGGTGTTCAAGTAATATCTGGACATGTCTATGAGCTGTTCATCGATTACATCCTTATATTCTTTGGAGCCAGGAGCATGCCGCCATTTGAGGATAGTGCTGCAAAACCCTAAGGATCGCCAATCAGTATGCAAAGTCAGCAAACGTGGTGTTTTGGTTGACCACAGATTCTTAGGACATGTGTGGTCATGAGGCACAAAGAAGATTCTCAAAGATCTGAGCAAAGAATTGGCCCAAACTCAGAACCCATCAATATCTCAGGAGCTTTTTTTGGCTTAGCGAGTTACTATTGAGATTTATGGATGGCTTCTCAGTTGTTGCACCTCTTTGACCAGCGTTGACCTCGTAAGGCGTGAAGTTTCAATGGCCGGAGGCTTGTAAGAAAAGATTCCAAGAGTTGAAGACCCGATCTACTTTGTTCGCATTGACCTTACCTTAGGTACCCGGTGGTTTTTTAAGTTACACTGTGATGCTTCGGTGAGTTGACTCTGGGGTGTGTGTGTTGATGCAGCATGGAAAGTGATAGCATATGCCTCGAGACAGCTCGAAGATTCATGAAAGAACTACCCGACCCATGATCTTGAGTTGGCCGCGGTGGTGTTTGCACGATGTTATGGTGGCATTACTTGTATGAGGTCCACGTGGGATGTATTTACGGATCACAAGAGCTTGCAATATATTTTTCTCACAAAGGATCTCAATCTTTGCAAAGGAGGTGGTTGGAGTTACTAAAGGGACTGAGCAGAGTGTCCTTTACCACCCGACAAGGCTAATGTAGTAGCGGATTCACTTAGTATCTCTATGGAGAGTGTGTGTCCTATGTGGACGAAGGAGCAAGAGTTGGTGAGATGTCCACCACATGCAAGATTGGAGTTAGATTACTCACCTCGACCGATGGCGGACTTATTGTACAAAATGGTTAGAATCGTCCTTGGTGCTGATGTCAAATCTAAACAAGACGAGGATCCAATTTGGGTGAAGCAAAGGAGGTGTTGTGGAGTATAAAGGTGGAGGTTTTTCCTGGGCTGGGGACATGGTGTGCTATGGATACCAAAGATCAACTGTGTCCTGCAGCGCGATACTGAGAGTTCGATATTTGTATGAGGAAACACCTGCACTAGATACTCTGCCCATCCTGGATCCAAAGATGTACTCTGGCATTTCAGAGAAATCTATTAGTGAGATGGTATGATGAAGGATATTATAGAGTTCGTAGCTAAATGTCCAAACTACGAAAGTGAAAGTTTGTATCAAAGGCGGGGGCGTGTAATGGATAGTAATTCCACATGGAAGTGGGAAGAGATTAATGTAGATTTCATTACAGCCTACTCGTACTTGACGACATCATGATTCATTTGGGAGGTGGTGGTAGACAAAGCAACTAAGGCCGCACACTTTCTACCTAGCCAAGACCATGGATTTAGTGAATGATTATGCTAAATTGTATATTCTGGAGTTGTTTCGACTTCATGGAGTGCCCTTGTCTATTATTTCACCGAGGTACTAGCTACCTCTAGTTTTGGCTAGCTCTTCTAGAGGGCTCGTGTTGCTTTCCGCCACGCATTTCATCTCGCAAACGATGGTCGTGCGAAGCGACAATTCGTACTCTCGAGGAAATGTTTAGAGCTTGCGTGATGACTTTAAAGTTGTTGGTTTGATCATTTGCCCTTAATCGAGTTTCTTATAATAATAGCTATCACTCTAGTATCCAAATGGCACCGTTCAAGACTCTCTATGGCGGAGGTGTGATCTCCCATCTGGGATGGTTTAAGGTTGCGAGGCATCTATGATTGGGCGATTCGGGTTCACAAGGCCATGTCAAGGTTCAACGGATAAGGGACAAAGCTGAAACTACTCAGAGTCGATCAAAAGTTATAGCGTCGATGTGAGGAGGAGAGATTGGAGTTTGAGGTGGACGACAGTATTTTCAAGGTGCCTCCCATGAAGGGAGTCAAGAGGTTCTAAAGAAAGGAAAACTAGTCCCGCTATGTCGTCCCTACCGTTATGAGAAGAATTGCAAGGTAGCACTTGAGCTTTGGACTTTGCCATCGTGAGTTATCTTCTATGCATAATGTGTTTCCTCATGTGTCGCCTTGAAAAAGTACTTGGGTGGTCCACTCAGTAGTCCCCATGACAACGTTAATGTAAAGTATATTCGCCTATGAAGACGTTTCCGTGGAAATCTTTCGATCCTTAGGGTTCGAGGCTGTGGAATAAAGAAGCAGCTTCTCGGTGAAGGTGTTATGGAGAAACCGACATTTTGAGGAGCTGACGCGGGAAGTCGTGCTTACAGATAAAATACCTCACCGTTCTCTACGCCTCGCTTCAGCTTGATGTACGCTTTTTCCCACTGTAATCACTTTCCATGTTCCCGCCCATGTGCACAAGTTTTATTTATGTTATGATAGATGTACGTGATGTCTCATCTAGTTCAAATTTAGTAGTCCTTTCCTAAGTAGTCATTCGCAAGTTTTCTAGTTAAATAATCAAGATTTGTACATAATGATTGCTTGTTTCTGAGTTTTCCGTGTGTTTCTAACATTCAAGGACAAATTTTCCCAAGGGGAGATATTTTTATACCTCGAGAACTCAAAGATTGGACCCCTAGAGTTGAAATGGGAAACTCAAAATTCCAATACAGTACATAACGTGTCGTTGGACGACTCGTGAGACCATTCCATGAGTCGTCAGTGGCTCGTGGGGAGGCTAGGAAGAGCAGAAGTCGGAGATACTTGAGTCCCCACGGGCGTGGGAACGAACTCTCTCAGGTCAAACACCACGAGTTGTTAGGTCAATCGTGGGGAGGAGGTGTGGCGAAAATAGAAGAGGTCAACCAATGAACTTAAAGAAAGGAGGCCACGACTCGTCATGTCATTCAATGAGTCGTGATGTGCGTCATTGATGTGGTATACATGGAAAGTGATATGATGAGGTAGTGTATTGACAATTGGTGGATCACGAGTCGGGTCACCCCGACAAACCGTTAAATGATCCATTATGAACCTGTGGAGTTTTGAGGTAATAGTGTACCGACAAGAAACAGCAACGCAGTCATTTGGGCTAGCAATGATCTCTGTCCGTGGTCATCCGTTAGTGCCTGTTCTAGCATTGTTTTCTCGCAAAATAATAAGGGCCTTTTCGTAATTTCTTAAGATCCTAAGGCTGCAAACTACGACGTTTTTTGTTTTGAATAGGGAAATATAAAGGGTTAAGTTAGGTTTTCTCTTCATTCATGCATGCAAGAATAGTGAGAGGTAATCAAAGGAGATTCTAGGCTCTTCTCTTCAATTCTTCAAATTTTATTCTTGGGTAATCAAGGGAAGCTACTTAATCGATATTCCTACGTATGTAAGGTCATCAATGGGTAAATTCTTCCACACTCATTCTCCTACTCTATGATTTTACTTTAAAATTTATCAAAACTCATATAGGGTTTTGTATTTTGATTTATATAAAATGTAATGATTTAATTATGGGTTTTGTGATTTTTTGAAATCTTATCAAAATTCACGGATTTTGATCATCTTTTTAAGATTTAAATTGATTATAATATCTGTTGATTTTGATTTTTAAGCAATTAAGCATAATTATACATGCCTCATGATGAATCGATTTATGATCTATTTTCCCATTGATGTTATTTACAATACAAGCATGAATTATGTTTTAAATTATGAATTTATTATGTTATGCATTATGATTTTATGAAATTCAAGCTATATGCATGATCTACATGTATGTATGAATCTTATAAATCATGAATTATGTTTTTTGGCCTACCAATGCACTCGTCATGGCTAGATCACATATTTCAAGCATGTTTACCCGCTATCATCATTTAACCAGTCCATAATCTCATGTATGTATTATTATGAGCACTATATATGTTTGGGAGTAATATCAACCACCGAGTAGGTTCGGCCTGTGCTAAGCCCGGATCTCATGAACTAAGTGTCACCGTAGGTATGTTGGGAACCCTTCATAAAGGTCACTCGCCCAAATGGCCCTTTTCATGGTGATATCATACTTTCATGGCTCTACCCTTGGAAAGGTACTTCCACACCCTCCCATCAGGGTTACAAGTCGAGCTTCATGTGCCTCATATGGGGTAGCGCTCAAGAAGAGAATTTCCCACGCTCTCATGATTTATGCATGTTATGATTATGTATGTTGACTCAAGTCATTTGGGCAAATCTCTTCTATTATGATACGATTATGTTTAGGCCACAAATGTTTTGAAAAACCCTAAGCCAGATATGTTATTATAATTTACTTATACAGCACATGTCTCTACTTTATGATCATTTATAAACTTTATACATGTTTTAAATGTCAATTTTACTTACCTTTCATACTTAGTACATTCCATACCGATCACATACCTTCTATGTTGTATCGTCTCGCATAGCTGTGTCCCAATTCTTAGGCTCATCTCACCAGATAGTCTCGTACTTGCTCTCGCTCTAGGTGAGTACTCATGTTTTTGAGGGTTGTATGTTTATACTATGTTGTTTTTTTGAGTTTCGGATGTTGGATTAGTTGGGGAGTTGTCACATCAATCCGCCCTTATGTTTAGAGGCTTATCGATCGCAAGTTGTATTTATCCATATTGTATAAGTCTTGTACCGATTTTCCTTATGCTATGCTATGATTATGTTTAATATGTTAAGTCTTCCGCTCATGTGATTGGATTAGATGCATGCTCATGTCATGGGTCTACATGGGGTCACTTGAGGCTCCTTGTCCCATGTCTAAGATCCGGTGTACGTTTTTGTCTGCTATGCCAGGGATGCTCCTCGTAGTCCTAGGACTCTCGCATCCAAGATGAATTGGCATTTGACTCCGAGTTTAACAACGTAAATCGACGGAAAATATAAGAAATCGCGCTCATTCTCTCATCTCTACCGAGATGGGAAATATTTAAAATGAACGCTTCACACTTAACACCTATATATATATATATATATATATAAAGGTGGTGGGGAGGGTCCCAACATGCCTCCCACGCGGGGCAGTGGGGGACCCGGGCGCGCACGCCATCCAACACGCTAAGAGAGGGCCATGATGTGGCTCTGCGTCCTAGGGGCAGTAAGTACGTGGCGTTGGCCGCTGCCGCGCCCGCCCCCGACCCCCACCTCCCGCTTGCTCGATACCATACTTGTGCATCGATTCCTCGAGCCATTTTTTCGTGTATCATACTTCAAAATCCTCAACATACGCACGCACACACGCTAAAATGATAGAACCCTGTGTGTAACAGCCCCCGCCTCCGCCACACCCTTCGGCAGCTCCGTCTAGTTGGCTAGCTTGTCAAAAGTGGTAGGAACCACCCAAGGAAATTCTATTGATTGGCAGATGATTTTTTTGGGTGTGGTAAGCCCGAAATGCATCTACGATTGTCTATATTATACCCCGAGAACTCAAAGATCGTATCCGGGAGTTGAAATGGGGAAATCAAGATTCAAGTTGCAAGCAGAATGAGTTGTTGGACAACTTTGAAACTGCATTACCTAGTCATCTGGTAACTCATCGGGAAGACCAAATGGAGAGTAGGAAGTTTGGAGGAAAGCGGTCTCTACAAGGTAGGCACGACTCGTGGTCACCACCACGAGTCATTAGGTCAATATTGGTGTAAAAGGAGAATAAAATAGAAGAGGTCGACCAATGTACTTGATGATTGGTGACCACGTTTGGTCACCCCGTGATGAATCGTTATGTGATCTCACAGCCCAGAGTTGTAAAAGCGCAATGTAATTAACGAGCAACATGACTCGGTCATTTGGGCCAATGACGGTCGTTAGGTCGTCCGTTAGACCACCCGACGCTATTTTCCTCGGCAAAAGTAAGGGTCTTTGGTAATTCTAAGTCCTAGAGGCCTATACTACATCGTTTAAGGCTCTTGAAAGGGTTTAAGATGGGAAAACCTATTTTAAGCTATCTCATTCCATGAATGCAAGCTTTGAGAGGTCGAAGAGGTGATTCGAGGCTAGTATTCAAGGTTTCATCCAATTTCCTCTCTTGTTTAATCAAAGATTGGGTGGAATCAATCCCTCTCGCATGTAGGTTATGAGGTATTTCTCTCACCCATGCCAATCTCTATCTAAATATGAGAAATTCCTATGATCAAGCTATGGGATATTTACCTAATTGCATAATTCTTCAAATTCTATGGCATCGGTACGGTTAGATTATGTTTCTATTGAGAATTGTGAAGCTTGAGTAGATTTTAAATTATTTTTAATCAAAGTTGTGATTTCTAAATTATGAAATGAAATGCCCATGGATGAGAAGTTCATTAAAAAAAAAGAACATGTTGTATGTATGACGATGGTGAGATTTGATGATTAAAAGTCAAGCTTCTAAATCTACCCATTATTATGATATTAGTTTTAAAATAAATTGAGTAGATCCAAGCATGATAATGTTTTCGGCAAGGCCTCATATCGAGTATGATGATGTAGTATCTCTAAAGTGTTTACCACATGGTTTTTGAGCAAATGTTCCCACTCTATCTCTTCGAGCTTGTGGTATGTCTCAAAATAAAGATTTTCATACATGACTTTACATAATTGAGATGTATGTTATTATTTAGTTTCGCTTTCCATACGATGCCTACCTAGGAATGATTTTATTATCGAGCTTATCAAAATGATACATTGAGCTTTGTTTCATACGATGTTGAGTTTATATGATTCCATTGTTGGATCTTCATCAATAGACGATGCCGACCTTCATTTTATATTCTATGTAGAGCATTGCATGTTTTAGGAGAAGAGTCTAGCACCGGAAAGTTGGCTAAGTCGATCACCCTATGCCCCATAAATATGTGCCAACATAGGTAGGATGCTATTATATGACTTGGGATCTCTCTAGTGAGCTTCCCTTGCTGTATCGAGCCTTCAGCTTGATATTGATATCATGGTAGCCTTAGCCCTCGCAAAGTTTTGACGGCTCTACCCATTTGAGTGTGATAGTCTGGGACTACATAAGCTCTATCATGGTATGTCAATTAAGTGACAAGCTCCCATTGTCTATATGATTCGATTTGCATTTTCATTACTCATGGTTAATATTTTACACATGCATGTTCAAGAAGTAAGGTCCTCAATCATTTTCACTTTTCTTATAAATGCTCGTTTCAACTTTGAGTCATTCGAGTTAGTTATGGTGTTATGAAGCTATGCTTTGTCACATTATGCAAGATTACTTATCAATGAATGCATGCAAATCCTTCCTCTAGATTTGAAACCTCATGTTATGTTATGAAATGTTTTAAATGAGTTACTCACTTAAGCTGCTATACTTATCTTGTACACTCTATTTTCACAATGACCGCATATTTTCTTATGCCGTATCATTTTATGATACAAGACTCAGCCTCCTGTGCTCATCCTCGTTCGTAGTCGGTTTTCGAGTTAGCACCAACTTGGTTATGAGTCCTCATACTTCGAGGGCTATACTTTCAGCTTTCCTTATGTATTTTCTAAGCCAAGTATTTTTCAGCTAGTTGGGGTCTTGTCCCATCAACTCAACCAGAGCAGAGTAAGTTTTTCTGTGACTTTGTATATGTTTACCTTCAAATGTTTATTCCGATGTCATGTTGAGTTAAACTCACTCGAAGCTTATATTGATGATTTCTTCACTTTATTGGAATGAGTTATATGTATGCCTATTCCATGGCTCTACTGGGTCTCTCGTCCCTTGTCCCGTGTCTATGATTTGGGCCTCGTTCGAGCCGTGTCAAAACTTTTTATATCGTAGAAATAGGTTTGAAGTGTCCTAGGGTGTCTGAAATTGCCAAGCAGTGAGTCTTTTTCATAGGTGTGACGCACACCACACTTATGATGAAGAGGCTACGAGATGTTTAGGAAATGTTCCCTCTCATGATCTATGTCGTGCGATTAAGTCTTTCCATCCTTTCTTCTAATTCGTGCTATTCGTGATTGTAAAATCATGGCTCGAAGAATGAATGGAATAAGGAATGGAGGTGGCGAAGGCCACGAGGATGGAAATGGTGATGGGTATCAACAATCTCACTGGGCTCAAGAGCTCTCAAGACGGAGCTACCGCTCATGCCGAAGCCTGTGTCATATTCCGTATGCTTGCGCAGCCTTGACCACCTGTGTCAATCGCTGTTACTGCACATGCTCTGCAAATGTAATGCAACGGCCGCTAGAGTTAGAGACTTTATATGAACCTACTGGTTGGCATCCAAGGTAGATGAGGATCCATATGATTTCATTGATGAGATTGTCAAGATCACCCAAGTCGTGGGGCAGGTGTTTCTTGCACATAGTTGGCCTCCTACCAGCTTGAAGGGGGTTGCGATACCTTGTTTCCGGGCTAATGGAAGGATAGCAGTATGCAAGTAGGTCCGAATACGTGGGAGAAGTTTCGTGTGCGTTCCTAGGTCGTTTCCTCCCTGAGACGAGGGAGCGAAGGCAACCGAGCTTGTAACTTTGAGGCGGAAGAATGATAAAGGTAAAGAGTATTCCCCGAGTTCCCTCACCTATCGAAATATGCCCCGGAGATAGTAGTCACCGAGGGACGCTGGTGAGCATATTTCTCGCATGGTATAGCAATATTTGACAAGGAGTGTTCTGACAGATTCATGCTTAACTAGGATATGGACTTTCCCTCGCAGATAGTGTTGTACACCAGCTATAGAGGCGGCACATTCGAGGGAGAGGAGGCCAAGAGGGTCGTGGACCGAGGACCAGGATTATCTCAACAGAGGTCCGATGGAGGGCACCGGCAAGAGACTTACTGTGAGATCATCGCCTCGGCATCTTCGCACGAGTGTTCCATCCGTGCCCAGACAGATCGAGAGGGAGCAGCATCGCTTCAGGGGTCAAAGCATCAAACCCATAGAATCTAGCATACTAGCGTGTCAGCAGTGTGGTCAAGGGCACATGTGCCGGCTATTGGGGGTCTGGCTTCCCTTGTTTAGGGTAAGGCAACCCCGACATGCTTCGAGATTGTCCAGCTCGCGAGACAGATCGTGTTGGGGGCCGAGGCCCAGCCTCTCTAGTTCACACTCTCCCCCGACGCTCGCGCACACGTGGGAATCTACTAGCACAAATTTCATGTCGCCGCTGCAATGTATTCTATGCCATAGCTTCCCATCGTTGTGGAGGTCTCCGATGTAGTCATGGGTATGTTGCGTGTTTTCCATATTGATATTTATGTTGCTAGATCCTGTGTGTGTAACCCCTTTTGTTTTGTGACACTCATGTGGCCAGAGTTTTGTTAGTCCCGATGTCTTGCCGAGCCCTTCAGCTTATTCCAAAATAGGGTTACTCGCCATAGCTGGGACAGTGTATAGAGGTTTCTAGTTCCGCCCTTATAAGGTCACCTAAGCCATTTGATAGAGTTAGCCAAGTGAATCCATTTTGATGTTATTCTCAAGCATGGATTGCCATTTGCATGTCATGCTTCAGCTAATTGTAGAACTCGGGTAGTAGAGTTTAGAAATTCCGTGAGCCAATCTTAGAATGGAAGGGTAGTTCTGGGCTTGTGATCGTAGTCGATTCATTTCCTATCTTAAGGTAGGGAAGTGATTTCTAAGGGCTGCATGCACCATCTTGTTAGGGTTAAGGACGTGGTATCTCGAGACCCTGACTATCCACCCATGCCTCACATACATGAGTATCCGTGTCTTTCCTAATGACTTTCCGTACGCTCTCTCGAAAGGTGAGATTGATTTCAGATAGATCTTCTTCCGACAAATTATATCTATTCCGCCCTATAGGATGGCTCCAATGAGCAAAAAGAGTTGAAGGATCAACTGAATGACCTGTTAGCTAAGGGATTTATTAGGCCGAGTAATCTCCATGGAGTGCACTAGTGTTACTCTGCTTGTAAGAAGGATGGTTCACTTCGGATGTGCAATGACATCTAGCTAAAACAAGGTCACCGTTAAGAATAGGTAACCTTTTTCCCATGATCGATGATTTGTTCGATCAACTTCAGGGTGCCAAGTTTTTCTCCAAGATTGATCTTAGATCCTGGGGTATCACTAGCCTATGGGTTCGGGAAAGTGACATCCCAAAACCACTTTTAGACTCCAGATAGTCACTACGAATTTGTTGTTATGTCTTTGACTAACTAATGCCTCAGATTCTTTATGGATTTAAAGAATAGGGTGTTCAAGGAATATTTGGACATGTTCGTGATTGTGTTCATTGATGACATCCATACAACCTCCTGAGTGAGATGGAGCATGCCTTCACATGAATAGTGCTTCGTAACCTCAAGGATCACAATTTGTATGCAAAGTTCAACAAATGTGAGTTTTGGCAAGACTCGTGGCATTTTTGGGCCATATGGTATCGAGTGAGGGCATAAAGGTAGATTTTTAGATGATCGAGACAGCTGAAGAATTGGCCTGTGACAGGTGAACCCATTGTGATATCAGAGTTGCTCGCTTAGCTGTTACTATCATAGGTTTGCCGAGGGTTTTCTTCCATCGCACCACCTTGACCAAGCTGACTTAGAAGAATGTAAGTTCCATGCCCGAGGCTTGTGAGAAAAGCTTGCAAGAGTTGAAGACATGACTCACTTCAAAGACTAATGTTGACCCCTACCCCGAGGGCACCGAGATGGTTTCATGGTGTATTATGATGATTTGAGAATCTACATGGGTGGTAAGGATGCACATGGGAAAGTGATAGCATATGCCTCAAGACAGCTGAAAGTCCATGAGAAGAATTATTTTGACCCATGATTTTGAGTTGGCCTCATGGTGTTTGCATTGAAGATATGGCAAAATTGTTTGGTATGGGGTCCACGTGGATGTATTCAAAAATAAATCCTGAGCTTGCAATATGTGTTCACGCTAGCAGCGTCTCAATCTGGAAAAGGAGGTGGTTGGAGATACTAAAGGACTACGAAATGAGTGTCCTTTTTACTACCCTGGTAAGACCAGTTGGAGAGTTGGAAGTTTGAGGAAAAGGATTCCCCAAAGGTGTGGGGAATGACTCATGGTCAATCACCATGAGTCGTTAAAGTCAAGAAAGGGTAATGAACAAGAAAAATAGAAGAGGTCAGACTAGTGTGTTTTGATGATTGGTGACCACGACTACCATTACAAGATTCTACGAGCCCAGGAGTTTAGGCAAGGTAGTTGTACTCAACGAGCAAACATGACAGTCGTTTGGGCCGAGCCGATGGTCGTAGGGTCGTCCGTTAGGACAACCTAATGCTTAGTTTTTCTAAATAGTAAGGGTATTTTAGGAATTCCTAAGTCCTAGGGCCCTCTATACTATGTTGTTTAAGACTCGTTTAGTGGGTTTTAAGAGGGGAAAACCCATTCTAAGTCATTCATTCCATGCATGCAAGCTTGAGAGGTTGAAGTGGTGATTCACGCTTGTATTCATGCTCTTATCTAATTTCCTTAGGTAATTAATGATTTGGTGGAATCAATTCCTTCTAGGTATATAGGGTTATGAGTGGGTATGCCATTTCCTCACCCATGCCCAATCTCTATTTAAATATGAGAAATTCCTATGATCAAGTTATGGGGTATTTACCCAATTACATAATTCTTCAATTCTAATACATGGGTATTGGTTATATTATGTTTCTATTTATGAATTGTGATGCTTGGGAAGATTTTAAATTGTTTTCAATCGATGTTGTGTTTTCAAATTGGTGAAATAAATGCCCTTATAGATGAGAAGTCTATGGAAGAAGAGAATGATGTTGTATGTATGATGATGGTGAGATTTGATGATGAAAGCTTGGTTTCTAAAGCTACCCATGATTATGATATTGTTTTCAAAATAAATTGAGTAGATCCAAGCATGATAAAGCTTTGGAAAGGCCCTTTTATCGAGTATGATGATGTAGTATTCTAAATTGCTTACGACATGGTTTTTGGAGTAAATGTTCCCACTTATCTTTGAGCTTGTGTTATGTTTCAAAATAAAGATTCTCATATGCATGACTTCCTAATTGTGATGTACGTTATTATTTAGCTTCTTTTCCATACGATGTCACTATGCATGATTTCATTATCGAGCTTTGTCAAATGACAACGTTGAGCCGTTTCATGCGATGTTGAGTTTATGCATGATTCCATTGTTGAGCTTCATTAATAGACGATGTCGTTCTTGGTTATGTACAATGGAGATTGCATGTCGGGTAGAAGATCTAGCACCGAGCGGCTAAGGTTTATCACCCCAGCCCTGTAAGTACGCGCCAACGCAGGTTAATACTATTATATTACTTGGGACCTCCCTAGAGACTTCCTTTCCCAAATGGGCCTAGAGCTTGATATCGATATCATGGAAGCGCCCTTAGCCCCGGGCAAGGTTTAGGACGACTGCCCACCTGAGTGTGATAGTCGAGATCACGTAAGTCTACTGTGGTATATAAGCATGTGACGAGTCTCCATTGTCTATATGATTCATATTTACATATTCATTACTCATGGTTAATATTTTACAAATGCATGTTCAAAAAGTAAGGTTTGACTCATTGTGCAACTTTTTCATAAGTGTAATGTTCGGGCTTTGAGTCATTCGAGTTAGTTATGGTGTTATGAAGTTATGCTTTGTCATATTATGCAAAGATTACGAGTTCAATGAATTCAAAGTACCCTTCCTCTCGACAAAGCTTATGTTGTGTTATGAAATGTTTTAATTGGATTTACTTACTTAAGCGATTTTTATTACCTCGGCATACTCGATACATTCCACATCGACCGCATACTTCTATGTTATATCGCTTTTAAGGATACGTGACCTAGCCTCCGTGTTCATCCCCTACTCCCGTAGTTGGTTGTCGAGTTAGCACCTACTTGGTTGGTATCCTCATCCTCACAGGGCTAGACTTTCTCTTGCTTCTTATGGCTTTCGCTTTAGTATTATTGAGTTGTTGGGGTCTTGTCCCATAAAGTCGCCCGTATTAGAGGCTTCGTACTTTGTATGTGTTTAGCCGGATGCTTACTTCGATGTAATGTTGGAGTTGACTTCTACCGAATTTTTATTGATGATTTCTTCGCCTTATCGAATGAGTTAGATGTATGCTCATGCCATGGGTCGACCTACAAACTTCTGGGTCCATCGTCTCGTGTCTATTATCTAGACTCCGTTCGGGTCGTGACATTGTCCTTCGCCTAGAACGGGGTGACGATGGAGCCCGTGCCCTAGCTATCAAATCGCCAGCCTCGCCCATCTCAAGAGAGCAAAAAAAGGCGCCCAAACATTAGATGTAGTCACAAGTACGTTATAAGTTTCATATCGAACCTTGAATGTTTTTAGTCCCGAGAGCTACTGTATAGGGTACAAGATTCCTTTTTGCATTTGGTATGAGATTTATTTTGTGGAGGGCATAGAGTGGTTAAAGGTATGAATCTCATTGATAGGCCTAGAAGTGAATGGAAGTCGCGAGTTAGTGCGGTGTATCCCGATGTTAAGAAAGAGATCCAAGAACCCTAGAATGATGGCTTTAAGCTTAGGGGGATGGTGGCTATGAGCCATGTTTTTCTCGTCTGTGCCCCTTGAGTGTCCTAATCGAGGTGTCTCAAACACACAACTATGGAAGGCCAATCTCATCAGGTTCAGATGATTTCCTAAGCTTAGCTGAAGTTACGCTCTATTCATTCTTATGTGAAGACTCAGATTCTAAATGACCATTTCGTACAAAGAATAGTCAGCCTTACTCGCGACCTTTAAGTCATGACTTCATGTCATAAACTCATTAAGTATGTTAACTAATATATCTCAACATGCTCACTTACAAGATTGTTCCATACCAGGTATATGCTAAGCTTAGATCTCTCAAATGATCTGCTCTCACGATTGTCTTACTCTCTAAGCTCCCTTTGTACATTCCCCCATAATGAAAATGTGGCTTACAACGTGTATGTTCAGTATAACTCTAGAAGGTAGGGGAACTTGAATGATCTTGTCGTAGGGTGATACCTCGAGGGTTGGTTTCGATTGTGTATGGATGCAGTCGGGTAAGGTATAGCCTATGCTTCTAGGAATCTTAAGGTCCATGAGAAGAACTATCCGACTCATGACCTCGAGGGGCAGTGGTGTATTTGCCTTGAAGATTCAGAGACTTATTCATAAAGGCTCCCATGTGATGTGTTTACGACTCAAAAAAAGCCTATAGTATGTATTTACCTTAAGGACGAAATATACATCAAAGGAGGTGGTTGGAACTTCTTAAGGATTGTGATATGAGTGTCCTCTATCATCCGGTAAGGCCAATGTAGAGGAAGACGCTCTTAGCAACCTTTCTATGGAGAGTGTTGATGAGCTTTTCACAAGTGTACGGCCGTACAAGTGGCTATAGTGGCCCTTTTTAAGAGCTTGAGTGTCGAACCCATGTGGACCGGTTAGCAAATTATCAAGTTCAAGTGTTAGTTAAGAAGTCGGTTTTAGAAGTTTTCGATAAATTATAATTAAATCTTAGTGGTGACACGCAATAATCTGAAGGAATACAAAATAAAACTAGAATTAAGGCTCTGATAATCATACAATGCTACAATTCATAATGGGTTAAGTATGAAATTATCAATTGTTGTCTCACATAATGAACATGTTCATGGTCTTCCAAACTTTCAAAATAATACTAAATAGTTCTCACTACTACATCGTTGAGCGAGGATGTCATTTCTAGTTCGGTGGGGAAAATCACTACGTGATGTGGTTTACGGGGTTTATGCCCTTGATTGGGGACTTCCTTTGCATTCTCCAACCATTTAACCAAACTTAGCTTCACAACTACTCCTTCTAGTGGTGGAGTACAATTCTAAGTTGGTGTCTTTCTATCTTCCCATTTTATCAACCAAGCAAGGTAAATTAGGTATATTCCTATCCTAACCACAAATCTTATCAAAAGACAAGAACTTACTTCCTACATTCTTATGTTTTTGCCTAGGTTTTCTCTTCCAAGCTTCCACCTGGGGCTCAACCCACTTGTTTTAATGGTGATCAAGCATAACAACAATAATAAAGTTGGTAATACAAAACAACAACTAAAAACTCCAACCCAAAATGAATTCCAAGCAAATACAATCATATCCATGGCCTCAAACCTAGATGGAGGGATGTTCTAGCCACACATGTTTGTACAAATACTCAAAAACATGTTTATAGTAATATACTTACAAGAATAGATGAAAAGAAACCAAGAAAAGATGAACCCAATAGGAGTTCTTCAAGTCTCCTTCGCGCCTCCTTCGCATTTTCCTCGAAAATCCCGTGTGTCAATGATTTTAGAAGCTAAGGGTTCAATTTATAATATGCCGAAAATGCATAGTTTGGCTCGTACAATGGGGGCTCTCCGTGTCACGGAGCTGAACGCCCGAATTGACCTCCGTGACACGAGGTGTTGCACTCACCGCAATGTGCCAAAATGCAATTTTCGCCATGTTGTCGCATGCAGGCTGCTGCCACGCCCCTATCGCGCAGGTGCCGCTTATTGCATGTTTCTTGTTGACTTTCACGCTTTGCTCTTGATTCCATTCCTCCACTTCACAAAATCATGAATTAGTTCAAATTCATTATTATTAACCTTCAAAAAATAGGACTAATCATGTTGGTTAGTATATATTCACATTTACATAAAATCACATGAGAATGTATATAAATAAGTGGATAAACAAGACTATATTGAGTTATAAGGTAGCACTTGGGAAAGCAATTATGCCCAGCATCACAACCCCACACTTAAAGTCTTGTTCGTCCTCGATCAAACCTTTTACATCTCATGCAATATGAAGACTCACACATAGCTAATTTAGAAGGACAATTCAAGCTACGGCTACAATGATCGGTTTAAGATAATGTGCTTAAAATAGAGCATGCACGATTTAATCATTGAAATGTAATATAACTATGTTAAGACTTCCAACCTCAAGAATCGACTAATCTTAGAAAAACTCATGCAAATCAACCGATCAAGACATCTCGACATGAATGTTATCTCTCATTAAATATGTGCCTTCACAACATGAGAGTACCCATTTTTACCCAAATTTTCAAATCACAACAAATATGGGTATATGAATAAAATGGCGCCGCTCTCTCAAAGAATTCAAATTGCTTCTATGTAGTGACCTATAAGCTTGCCCTTAGTGTTTTACTCCACTAATTTAAGGATGTATGAACATAAGATCAAGTAGGACTTAATGGGTTTTAATGTAAGCTAAGGGACGAGTAGGTACTATTCGCGGCACAGTGGCTATCTTCCCAAGCGCTTTTAATAACTTCTGTAATCCTCCATTAAGGACATCTCTTCTCTTACTTCACCCTTTTTTTCTTCTTGTTCCCACATATTTAAGAACACTAGTATATTAGTAAGGAGTACTTCAACAACTTTTTCATTCATTTATTTTTACTCCCTACCAAGAATCAAGCATTTTCAAACAAGTGCACCTTGACCTTTCTCAACTTTTACAACCGCTACTTTTCCTTCTTTTTTTATGCTGCTTCTACCTCTTCACTCTTTGAATTTTTCACTTAAGCGTCTTGAGTTTTGTATCAAATTAAAGGCTAATGAATGAAAAGGATTAAGCTCATGTTGTGGCTATTAAAGAATAGGCTAAAGGCTCAATGAGGCTAATTAGGATTCAACATTCAAGGTAGGTAAAGTGAGAGCAAATATTAGGTTCATTCAAATAAATGCCTAAATCTCTCCTACAGTCCACATCCTTCATTTTTGCTTTTATATACACACCAGAAAGTTCTAGACATTCCAAAATATCACGGAATATTCGAAAACTTACATTCACAAAGACATGTTTAATTCAAGACACATTCACAGACTCTTATTAAGCTAATCACAGAATTCAAACATTAAGCTAAATCATATCGAGTCAAATTCAAGAGCCTAGGTGTCTCAAACGTAGGTATACCACTTGCATGCTTCAACACTAAACATACTTGCATCTTACAATCATTTATAGCACATAACAAGAATATCAAGCCATCAATTAGCTACGAGTTCAAAAACTAAAACCTATTGACTAATTTTTCCTAAAGACGGGCGCCATCCATCCATCGCCGGAAATAGTCCCTAACTATTACTAAAGACATTATATACGTACAAAGAAATTTTTTATTAGCCCAAAGACTCCCAAGGCCGGAAAAGAACCGAAAAGAAAACCAATGGGTGGTGAAGTCATGCTCAACTCAAAATTCTTTCCAATATGTATCAAGCACTACATTCACCAAAATCATTAAGCACAAAATTTTTATATTTCCCTCACTCCCATACTTAAATAATGCTTTGTCCTCAAAGCATCTAATACAAATTTAAAAGGGTGAGAAATACTCCTGAGGCCCTCTAGGCCTAGCTAACAACATGTTTTTCTTTCTTTTGAACACATGGGTATTCAACCCCACACTTTTTCCTCTTTTCATGCTTCTTAGCTTCCTCCTTGCCGTACTTCACGACTGCTCTAAATCACCACCAAAACAACAACAAGATGAAAATAAACCAAATAACACAAATGCAAGAAATTAAATTTGTACCGCGGGTACTTTGCCACCAAGCAGCGCTAATTTTACGTCGCAGCGACGTCGTATCAAGTTTCACCACTTTTTCCTCCACCTCGAGGATATGAATCTCTCCCCTAATTTCTCTAGTTTCCTCTTATGCTCTAGGTGGTGGTGAAAATTGCAAGGACTAAGCAAAGAGATGTCGCCTTGGCATTTATTGGCCCTTAAGTAAGTGAAGTCATTTTGTCTATTGGAATCTGCAAATTTCAGAATATATAGTTTGCTCTCTCCTCAAGATCTTTCTCCACAAGCTTGGAAGACTCTATTTCTATGTTGTCAACCAAACTCAATGTCAAAAAATGCTTCGAGTGGGGTACACACACCTCAAACTGCTGCATTGTGCTTGACTTCCTTACTTATGTACACCTTCTACATCAACATCTAATTCCCACTGCACGTCAAATAGTTGGTACTCTCTTCTTTCAAGAATGGATCGGCTATGCATGTGAGACAATCATGGAGGACTCTCGGGAGCTTCCAATGCTTGAGCTTGTTTCAAGAAATCACTCTCATCTTCTCCTTGTAGTCCTTCCTGAGTATTGCATAAAACCGTAACTTGTAACCGTAGCAAGCTTCAACTTCAAACTCCCTCATCTGCATGAACTTGTTGCTTATCATTTCTAGGGCCTCTCCATTTTCCTTTTGCTTAATTCTCAATGCTTCCATCTCTCTCTCCATTGCTTCGCTTTGCTCAAGGACCTGCTTTTATGAGCCCTAAGTGTAATACATAAGTAATATAGTGGCCCTTTTCGAGCTGACATCGAACTCCACAAGGAGCTGTTCAAATAAATTATCAAGTTCAAGTGTTAGTTAAGAAGTCGGTTTTAGAAGCTATAAATTGGTAATTAAATCTTAGTGGTGACACGAAATAATCTGGAAGTAATACAAAACAAAACTAGAGTTAAGGGCGGATAATCATGCAATGCTACAATTAATAATGGGTTAAGTATGAAATTATCAATTGTTGTCCCACATAGTCTGCATGTTCATGATCTTCCAAACCTCTAAACACGACAAACTAGCCTCACTAGCCACATCGTTGAGCGAGGATGTCATTTCTAGTTCGTGGGCAATTCACTATGTGGATGTGGTTTATGGGGTTTATGCCCTTAATTGGGGACTTCCGTACCTCCAACCATTTAACCAAACTTAGCTTCACAACTACTCCTTCTAGTGGTGGAGTACAATTCTAAGTTGGGGTCTTTCTATCTTCCCATTTTATCAACCAAGCAAGGTAAATTAGGTATATTCCTATCCTAACTACAATCCTATCAAAAGACAAGAACTTACTTCCTACATTCTATGTTCTTGCCTAGGTTTTCTCTTCCAAGCTTCCACCCACGCTTAACCTTTTTTTTCATGGTGATCAAGCATAAAAAATAATAAAGATTGTAAGACAAAACAACAACTAACAACTCAACTCCAATACGAACCTAAGCAAATACAATCATAGCCATGGCCTCAACCCTAGATGGAGGGTTCTAGCCATTAATATGTTTGTACAAAAACTCAAAACATGTTTAGAGAAATATATCAAGAATATATGAAAAGAAACCAAGAAAAGGTGAACCCAATAGAGCTCTTTCAAGTCTCCTCGCGCTCCTTCAATTTTTCCGAAAAATCCCGTGTGTCAATGATTTTAGAAGCTAAGGGTTCAATTTTATAATAATATGGCCAAAAAATGCATATCGCCCGTGGCTAACAACTCTTGTCACATGAGCTGAACGCCCTAATTGTTTCCGTGACACTGAGGTAACGATACCACTTGCTAGAATGTGCCAAAAATACAATTTTCGCCAAGTGTTGCCACAAGTGCCACGGCCCCACCGCACAGTGGTTCCGCTTATTGGATGTTTTCTTGTTGACTTTCACGTTTTTGCTCTTGACTCAATTCCTCCATTTCACAAAATCATGAATTAGTTCCTTCAAATTCATTATTAACCTTCAAAAAATAGGACTAATCATGTTGGTTAGTATATTCACATTTACATAAAATCACAGAGAATGTATATATAAATAAGTAGATAAACAAGACTAAATTGAGTTAGGGTAGTACTTGGGCATGCAATTAAGTGCTCAAGATTGTTAAAACCACAAGATGAAGAATATATAGTTTATTTGAAGATGTGCCATTGGCTGGCGTGACAAGGGGTTCATCTCATCGACTACGACTCAGTGATTTCATTGTTCGAATGGATCAATCCTCTTTGTGACCGAGGTCAAAACTAGCAGCATGGTGGACCCTATTTTAAAAGGTCAAGGAAGCTATTTAGAATCGTAAGGTGGAGGTGTCTTTTCCTGGTGGTGTGTAACACCCCCGAACCCAAGGATCGACCTAGGAATAAAATGGGAAAATCTTGGAAATGAGGCTTCGGGCTCAAGACAAGTCATTTGGACGACTGTGAGGAGACCCTACTACGCCGGTGGCTCGTGGGAAGGCCTTGATGAGCCGTAGGTTTGAGGTCCCTATCGTTATTGGAACGACTGTGGTCAGCCACCACGAGTCATTACGCATCCGTGGGGTGAAGTTGAGAAGTCAATGGGAGGATCACCACTGTACCTACCGAAAGAGACCCCACGAGTCGTGGTCACCCCAATGACTCATGAGGTGAGTCGAGCAAGCATATTGAGTTTATTGGAGAATAGACAAAGAGTACCCGATTTAAAGGTGACCATGAGCTTGTGGTCTTGAGGCACCTAGTCTCATATCCCCTGCTATAAGCCCTATCTGAAAGGTTATGGTCTTGAGGCACGAGTCTTCATATCCCCTGCTATAAGCCCTATCTGAGTTATTATCCAAAGGTACTTGAAGGTCACTTCGACGAATCGTGGCCCGTAGACGAGTCATCGTGTCATCCGTTGTGACCCGACAAAGGGTTTTCTCGCGAATTAGTAAGTATTCTCTCTCATAATTTCTTAAGTTCCTAAATCTCATACAACATCGTTTAAGGCTCGTTTTTGTGGGTTTTAAGTAGGGGAAACTCTATTCTAAGTCATTCTTCCCATGCATGCAAGTTTGAAGGTATGAAGAGAGGATTCAAGGGAAAATCTCAAGGTTTCCATTGGAATCCCAATTGGGGAATTAGAGGGTGTTAGAGTTCACCATTCCTGTGTATGTAAGGCTATGAGCGGTGCCTCCTTTCACACCCAAATTCCAATTTCTATCAAAACATGATGAATTGTCCTATGATCAAGTATGCGATTTTCACCCAATTGCAAAATTCTTCAATTTCTGTACATGGTATGAATAGATTGTGTTTATATTGGGAATTGTGAAGCTTGGGCTAATTTTAAATTGTTTTCAATCCAAATTGTGATTTCTAAATTATGAAGTTGAATGTCACGGATGAGAGGTTCATGAAAGATGAGAATGATGTTCACTGTATGATGATGATGAGATTTGATGATGAAAAGCATGTTTCTAAAGCTACCCATGATTATGATATGTAATGTTTTCAAAATGAATTATATGATCTAAGTTGCTTTGGGCAATGCCCACTTGTTGATTTAAAATGATGATTTTTCCCAAAATAAGCTTACCACATGGTTTGGAGCGAAGTCTCCCAAATTTCATAAATTCTAACTTGTGGTGTATTTTGAAATAAAGCTTCTCATATGCATGTTTTCATAACAAGATGTATGTAATTATTGAGCTTTGTTAAAGGACAATGTTGAGCTTCATTTTCATATGATGTCGAGTCGGTGCATGATTTCATTAATGAGATTTGTCAATAGACAATGTTGGAGCTTCTGCTTTAATACCATGTTGAGTTATGATGATTTCATATTGAGCTTCATCATTAGACAACTTTGAGCTTCGTTAATAGACGATGTTGAGCTTTGTTATATATGATGTAGAGCACTGCATGTGTTTTGGGAGAAGTGTATAGCATCGAGGGTTAAGGGTCGGCTCACCCCTATGCCCCAAACTACGCGCCAATGTAGGTTGATACTATTATATTTTTTGGGACCCGCCTTTGTGAGCTATCCCCTTGTCCAGCTTTTCCCTTTGATCTGGAGACGAGATTACAGAAAGGCCCTGCCCTTGCAAGGTTTTAGATGGCTCTGTTTACTTGAGTTTGAGAGTCGTGACCACATAAAGTCTATCATGGTATGTCGCTAAGTGACGGCTCCACTATCTATACTATTCAGATTGACATATGCATTATTCATGGAAGTGCCATCTACTTACGGTGTTCTAAAAGTAAGGTTTTACTTATTGTTCATCTTTTAAAGTAAAATGTCATGTTTCATCTTTCGAAGTAATATTCGAGTTTGTCATGATGTTATAAAGCTATGCATGTCATGTTATGATGATATTTTGATTATAGAAAGAATGCATGTATGCCCTTCCTCTCATGTTTAAAGCTTATGATATATATGAAATGTTTGACTTGATTTACTTACTAAAGCTAGCTTTTTACTTACCTTGCATACTAGGTACATTCCACGTATTGCCGCATACTTTTTATGATGCATCATTTCATGATGTGACCTAGCCCCACCAACCCCGTGCGTAGTTGATTATCGTGAGTAAGCTTCTACGTTGTTGGTAGGTCCTTATCCTTCGAGGGATAGACATTTAGTTCTCTATGTATTTCTTTTGTTCAAGATTGTTGAGTTAGTTGGGGTCTTGTCCCATCAACTCGTCCAAACTAGGAGGCTTTTCATGCTCAACGCATGTGTAGCTTCTGATGTTATATAGGATGTGATGTCGTTTTAGACTTCTCGCCATATTATATTCTTGTTTTCCCGCCTTATTGAATGAGTTAGTTGTATGATTATGCCATGGGTCGATTTGGGCTCTTTCTGGGTCCTTTCCCGTGTCTACGATCCGTGCCTACATTTGGTTCGCGTGTGACAAAGTTGGTAATGTGAGCCATAGGTTTGAAGTGTCTCAGTGGGAATCGAAAGCCGTATTAGGTAGAGTCTTGTTCATGTGTGTGAAGCATGCCACACTTATGAAGAAGAGGCTACTAGACGTTTTAGGAAATGTTCTCTTTCATCTTTCTAACTGGTGCTATTCGCGATTGCGTAATCATGGAACCTCAAGGAATGAGTTGAAGGAGGAATGGAGGCTGTGAGGGCCACGCAGGATGGTAACGTTTATGGGCAAAGCAAATAGCCCTACCTCGGGCCAGAGCCTTAGGCACCAGAGCGCCCGCTCATGATGAGGTATGCGCCAAGCATTCAAATGTTTTCGCCGCAGACTTGACCGCCTAGGTCAACAAGGTGCCATTGCGCATGTTCCTCGTAACGGCAATGCAACGGCGCGTAGCTCGAGACTTCTTGAGAATGAACTCCGCCGAGTTTTTGGAGTCCAAGGTAGACGAGGACCCACATGATTTTATCGATAAGGTTATCCACATCCCTGTGTTACGGGGTGAGTAGCGTTGAGTGCACAGAGTTGGTCTCCTGCATTAGTTCAAGGGGGTTGTGCATATTTGGTTTCGGGAATGGTGCTGATAGCAGGTCGCAGCTTGTAGGTCCGATTTTCATTGGGAGGAGTTTCAAGTTGCATTCCTAGGATCGATTCTTCCCTCGAGAGATGAGAGGGTTTCAAGGAAGTGAGTCAGGCACATTGAAGCAGGGAGGATGACAAAGGCTAGAGAATTTCTGAGTTCACTGGGCCCTTTTGAAATATGACTTGGAGTAGTAAATTAATCCGTAGGGCGAGTGAGTAGATTTGAGCATGGTATAGTAGGGTATTTGGAAAAGGTGTGTCGGATTGCTATGCTTCACTGTCAGATATGGATTTCCCTCGCATGGTGTTGCGCCCAAAAGATGGAGGCGGTATATTCGAGAGAGGGAGGCCAAGAGGGTGTCAGGATCGAGGATCACGCGATTCTCTCAAGCAGAGGTCCAAAGGGTGGGCACCAATCTGAGACTCACCAGAGGTCATCATCCCCCTGCATCCTCAAGATAAGAGTGTGCCATCCAAACCCACATGTAAGAGAGGGCGAGCATCGCTCGAGGGTTCGAGCAAAAGAGACCCAGATTCCAAGATCCCACTGTCGCAGATATGGCCTGGGGCACACAAATTCAGTTGTTTGGCAGTGTTCAAGAGCTTGTTATGGTTGTGGGCATCTCGAACATATGCTAGAGATTGTCCCTCCGCAAGACATGTAATCATGTTGGGGCCAAGGCCCAGCTTCTAGTTCAAGAAATTTCCCATGCACAAGACATCAAGGCGTCTACTAGCAGAATAAGTGGTAGCACCTGTAACGCATTCTTATGCCTTAGCCACTGGGCCGAGAGCCGGAGGCCTCACCGTATGTAGTCACTGTATATTGAGAGTTTTTTCATGTCGAGGTATATGCTTGCTAGATCCTGGGATACCCTATCTTTTGTGACACTATATGTAGCCGCAGTATTGGAGTCGCCCGATGTCTCAGGAGTTTCTTCTCGCTTTTCTCTACGGTGATCGTTATTGCCAAGATGGGTGTATGAGGTTGCCCAGCCTCAATCCTACATAAGGTCACTTCAAAGACTTTGATTGAGTTAATATGACTGATTTTGATGTTATTCTTAGTATGGATTGGCTATTTTCATGCTGTGTTTCTAGTTAATGTAAACCCAAACAAGAGGAGCTCAGTTTCCGAGCGAAGAGTAAAGAGAATTAGCAGAAAATGCCATAGGTCGCATTTATTTCCTACCTTAAGGCTAGGAAGATTATTTCTAAGGGTTGCATATACCATCAGTTATAGTTAAGATCGGGAGTCCAAAACCCCGACTATCCACCCATACCAATAGTACGTGAGTATCTAGAGGTCTTTCTTGATGATTTGCTGTGTCCTCCCTAGTGGGGTGATTGATTTCGTATAGACATTCTTCCTGTTAAGCAACCCAAAATGTATTATTCTCATAATGGCTCTATCCTATTAAAATAGAAGTGGAAGGTCACTGGGCGAACTCATGATAAGGCTTTATTAGGTTTAGGAGTCACTGTAAAAGTACCAAAGGTTATTTCTTTGAAAGAAGGATGGTTCCTTCGCATGTGTATTCATTATTAATGGGCAATTGAACATGGTTATTGCCCAGAATAGTACTTTTGGTCTGTGATTGAGATTTGTTCTTACATCTTCATGAGCCAAGTGTTTCTCCAAGATGGGACCTTGAGCCTCCTGGGTCATTAGCTAGTGGTTTGGGAGAGTGACACCGAAGACCGCCGGCACTTATGGTCACTAGCGAATTTTTGTTATATCTTTTGGACTAATCAATGCCCCCCGCAGCTTTTATGGATCTAATTTGAACATGGTGTCTAAGGAATATTTGGACATGTTCGTGATTGTGTTCATCGATGAAATCCTTATATACTCTCGGAGCAAGGAGGAGCATATCGCTCACTTGAGAATAGTGCTTCGTACCCTCAAGGATCGTCAGCTGTAGTATGCAAAGTTTAGCAACAAAGAGTTTGGAGTAGACTCCGGTGGGCATTTCTAAAGGTGTTCTGTATCAAGAGGGCATAAAGGTAGATTCTCAAAAACTAATTCGAGTGCTGCAAGGAAGAATTTGGCCCGCATCTGAAGAAACCATTGTAAGATACCTTGTTTTTTTGGCTTAGAAGTGTGTTACTCTCAGAGATTTGTTGAGGGTTTTTGGTCTATTAAGTCGCACCATTGACCAAGTGACCCGTAAGACAGAAGTTTCAACGCTCTGAGGTTTTTGAGAAAAGCTCCAGAGTTGAAGGTTAGACTCACTTCAGCACCAAAGGTAGACCTTACCCAAGGGTCGAGTCGACTGTTAAGCTGACACCGGCAGCCACTCGTGTTGACCCTACCCGAGGGTTCGGACGGGTTTGGACTTCATGGAGTGACCTTATTCATTATCTCCAACCAAGGTACTCGGCTTACCTCTTAGTTTTGGCGGTCTTTCCAAAAGGTCTCTGGGACTCTAGTTAAACTCAAGACAAGATTTCATCCGCAAACTGACGGTCGTGGAGTGTATAATTCAAACTCTCGAGGACATGTTGAGAGCCTATGTGATGGACTTTAAAGGTGGTTGGGATGATCACCTGTTGTTGATCGAGTTTGCTTACAATAACAACTATCACTCCAGTATCCAAATGGCACCATTCGAGGCTCCTCATGATGAGGTGTAGATCGCCCATCTGGATGATTTGATGTTGGGAGGTAGCTATGATAGGTCCAAACTCGCTCATGAGGCTATGGCGAAGGTTTGCTGATAAGGGACAAAGTTAAAAACCACTCTTAGTCGTAAAAAGTCATATGCGGATGTGAGAACAAGACATTTGGTGTTTGAGGCTGATGATTGGGTATTTCTAAAGGTATCTCCCATTAAGGGAGTCATGTTCGAAAAGAAAGGAAAACTCACCATGCTACATTGGTCATTACAATAGTTATTGGAAGAGTTGGTAAGGGTGCTTATGAATTGGACTTGCCATCGTAAAGCATTCCTGGCCACCCCGTGCTTCATGGCTATTTTAAGAAAGTTCTTGGGTGATCCAAATTTAGTAGCCCCTATGAAAAGCGTTGGTGTGGGGAGAGATAGCCTCGCTATGAGGAAATTCCAATTGCAATTTTGGATCGCTGTGTTCGGAGGTGGCCGAGGGAACAAATAAGTAGCTTTGGTGAAGGTGTTATGGAGAAACTAGCATGTTTGAGGAGCTGGCGTGGGAAGCCAAAGCGGCCATAATGGCTAAATACACTCCACTTTGCTCACACCAATTTCGCCTGAGGTATCGCTTTTGCCCTAATTATTCAATCGGGCCTATGTTCAATTCATGTGCACAAGTTTGAATTATGTTAGTGATAAATGTATGTCATTTCTGAATTCAATCAATGAAGTTCCTTTCTTGAGGTAGTCATTCCACAGCTTTTAAGAACAATTAAGATTGCATATGAAAAAAAAATTGCATGTTTCTATTTTCTACTTGTTTCTAACATTCGAGGATTAAATGTTCCCAAGGGGGAGATGTTGTAATACCCCGTGAAAGCAAGGATAAGACTCGGGAGTCAACGGGGAAAATCCGAGAAATGAGGATTCGCTGTTGGACGAGTCGTTGGATTACCTGGGATGAGGAGACCCCCACGAGACATCAAAGGCCGGAAAGGCCCGGATGAGCTATAGGTTTGAGGTCCCCACGGGCGTGGGAATGACTTGTGGTCAGCCACCACAAGCCGTCATGTTATCCATGGGGTGAAGTTGAGAAGGCACAGCACTGCACCAGTACTCCAATAAGGGACCCCATGAGCCTGGGCTGGCTTCGCCCCAATGACTCGTGAGGTGAGTCGTCAACAAGTAGATTTAATTTAATTGGAGAATGGGACGTTGTACTGACGGGGTATGTTACACGAGTCGTGGTCTTGAGGCACGATAGTCATATCCCCTATTACGATCCCTATTAGAGTTATTATCCAAAGGTACTTGAGCGGTCACTTCATCAATCGTGTCTGTAGTGACGTGAAATGTCAAAGTTGTCCGCTAGGATCCCTTGACGCTATTTTTGCACTAGTAAGGGCCTTCTCATAATTTCCTAAGTTCCTAAGACCTAGATGTTCGGAACAAATGACACTCACGCAAGTGTACGTGGCCAGATAAAGTAGTAAAGTGGCTTTATTTCAAGCCAAGTATCGATCCCATTGTGGACTCAATTTACTGTAATTATCCTAATTAGTGAACGATATTCTATGAAGGTAGACAACCAAAAATAATATTTTATGGAAATAATATTAATAGTTAATAAGAACCTACGTAAAGATTGTACTTAAAGTCCAACAATAAAGAATGAACAAACCCAGGTTAAGGCAAGCATGCAGGATGTACTTATTAATTAGAATCGCCTCAATCTTTTCTTTCTCATTGTAAGTCGTGAATTAATAGCCTATAGATTGGATCTTAGACTCCTATCCAAATAAAGAATCAAGAGACTACATTACACATTTTGTGATGCAAGAACCCCATGCTATAGCCATACATAACAAATCTTATGACTAATGTACTTTCGATATATTTCTATTCGAACGTAAATCTTTCTCAATTTTCAACTAAGAAAAGATCATATCCTACCACTATATCTATCCACCAATTCTTTTAATCAAAATAAATTTAAGATATACATTAATATTGGCCAAACATTAACGTAGTAAAACAAGAATTGATATAACAACCATTATGGTGAAGATGAAAATTGAAATGATTAGTAATTACATTCCTCTACAATTATCCTAACCCAGCAAGAGGGTGAATTATTACCATTTGTGGATTAAACATCTTCAAATAAGTAGAATTCATATACAATTGGAAATTAAAGAGAAAAAGGAAGAGAATTAACCTAAGAAATTCTTTCCTTCAACCGCCCGCAACTAATGTTTGCCCAAAATGTCGAATGTTTAAAATAAAAACCTAAGTATGCTATTTATACTAGTGGAAATTTTTCTCAAACAAGCAACGTGACACGGAGGTAATATGGAGCACGTCCAGTGCCACTAGCCTCTATCGCGGACCCCTATCGGGAACTCGGCTCCTGTAAATGCACCTCGCCGTGGCACGGCATGCATCGCGCGCACCGCTCCGTGCTACGCGTGCTATCGCGCTCTTCAATGGAACTTGAGGTTCCTGGATAATCACCTCAAATATGGACACTAATGCATCGCGGAGCACGCTCTCCGTGACACTGAGTGTAACGCGCACTCCACCGTGAATGACATAATTTTTCCAAGACAATGCGTTCGCGATTGTAGCGTGACACTGAGCCATCGCATGAGCCCTATTTTGGCCAATTTCCCTTGTCAACTTCCACTTCGTTTCCGAGTCCATTCCCACACTTCAACAACTTGTAGATTAACTTCCAAAAATCTCTTCTAACCGCAAAACAACACTAATCATGTTAGTTAGTATAAGATTCACATTTACATAAAAATTACATGAGAATGCATACATAAAAATAGATAAACAAGTAGAATGAAGTATTTGAGTATCACTTGGCATGAAATTCTCGCTCAAGATCACTTACCCCACACTTAAAACCTTGTTCGTCCTCGAACAATACTCTCACATCTCATGCAATTGAAACCCAAGCATAGCTAATTTGGCGCGACCATTCAAGCTACGACTATACGGATTATTTAAGATAGCTAATCATCAAGAGAGCATGCAAGGTTTCATCAATAAAATGAAGTACACCACATTAAGACCTCCTAACCTCAAGAATCAATTCGCGATCTTGGAAAACTCGTGCAAATCAACTGATCAAGACATCCGACACGAAATTTTATCTCTTGTCAAGCATGTGCCCTCGCAACACAAGAGAATTACCCCATGTGCACTCATAAGATTTCCAAAGCACTACATGTAGGGTTATATGAATATGGTTACGCTCGCTCTCCCAAAGAATTCACATGCATCACGTCATGAACCATAAGCTTGCCCCTAGTGTTTTACTCCACTAATATAAGGATGCGTGATGTAAGATCACGTAGGACTTAATGGGTTGTAATGTAAGCTAAG
>JACEIK010011308.1:17182-28988 GCA_018107945.1 Datura stramonium
GTGTAAATGTTTTATAAAAATATGTAATATAATTGATTAAGCTCTATAATTACATTTTTATTTATTAAGAGATCGGTATAATTGAATTTATACCAAAGTCAATAATACAAGATACTCTTTAATCCACAAATTTGTTATTAGTGATAACTGGCATAGTTATAAAATGATTAGCATGAGAGAGATGATAGATAAAATATTCAGCGCAATAAGAGTCACGGTTAAGAGTTTTAAAATGAAGCTCTGGAGATTTGTTTGCAGCCTTTGAATTCTGACCACTATTAAAAAAATCACTACTTTTTCATTGAAATTTTTCACTGAAAAATATTAAGTGATTATTCGCACAATTTTTTGCTTGAATATGTGAGGAAAAAATAATAGTATTTTCACATGAAAAATCAAGAAGCTTCCCACTAATTCAATAAGAATATGTTTTCCACCATGCGTTTTCCCTCTAAGCTGATTTGATGGAAAGTGAGTGAAAAAAATCATGTTTTATAATACAAATTTTTAATTGATTCGTGGTGAAAAAAATCCTTATTTCTAGTAGTGGACTATCCGGAACATTTGTTATAGCAATTTACCCATAAGTAAAAGAGAGCAAGAGAGAATTTATGAGAATAAGTAATAAAGTATAATGTATTCAATCTTTCATTAACTTGCTATTACAAGTGAACAATGGCCTATTTATAGGTATTTATGAGAATAGACGACTAATGAAATAGCTCCAATTGCACATGTATATTAAATGAAATTATTTTGCTCCTACAATATTGTTACAAATGCCCGCTGTTAGCTTGTCATTTCTTGGTAGATACCTCGTACGACTTTACCTATGTGTTGACGTCCTTTTCTTTGTGTCTTCGGCCCTCGGATCATGGATCTAGAGTAAGTGCTCTTCCTTAACAGTTCCACCCGACTTACTCCAGCACCAAACTTTTCCAGCTCCGGACAGTGATCCCGGATATAACTTTCAAAACCTTGTTTACTCTTCTTTAGACAAACTCAACATCTCTTGATCATCGACACATCGATTTTCCATGACATCATTTGACTTCTGGAACGTGTCCGGTATAACTTTTACCCCATACAACTTTATAACGGTACTTTTAGTAATTATAAAATATAGCTATATTTTACATTTTATTGCAGATATACATCAATACATGATTCCTAAATTGTATACATAATCCTTGTATATGTTTATACTATGTATACATTATCAATATGTATATAATGTATCGGTGTATATACAATGATATTGCCTGCGCACACATGACACATACATTATATATGCTACGTTTTGAAAGAAAAAAACACTTAGTTATGTTCTTTAAACAAACATGTTCTGTTTTTTTTCTTTTTCAACAAAGGGCACTAATCTTGCTACTTATGAAAATTGTTATATGCAATGTGTTTTTAGACCCAATGACAGAGTGAGTGTAACTCCAGCCCATCAGGTGTACTTTATAGGCCCAATAAGTAGACCATATATCCATCTAATACCCCATGAGAAGTTGATAAGGTGATTTGGTCACATGAAAATCTGACAAATGGATAAGAAAATGTTCAAAAATCCCAACTGTACCTTATAATATCAAGAAAATAGAAGAAAAAATAGTGACTTGTGAGTATCACCTCTAATAAGTTCACAGCACACCACATCTGATTCTTGAATGGACTACTAAAATTTTCTTGCTATAAAAATGGCTGCCTTGACACGTGTATCTCCTTACCAATGCCATAAATTAAGTTTGGTAAATCAGAGACTTCCAGAATTGTCTTCACTTCTAACAACTACCTCATCACTTGTTTCATTTCCAAAGAAAAACAAGAAATTCAGCAGATTCTCAGTGTTGGCCATGGCTGATTTGAACACAAGCACTGTTCTTGTAACTGGTGCTGGTGGCAGAACCGGTAAAGTTTCCTTTTTTTTTTTCTTTTCCTTTTGGGGTTTGTTGATTTTATCTTATTCTTCCATTGTATTAGTACCTGTTACTTGGATTGTGTCAATTTTCATATTATTTGTTTTGCGCTCTTCTTTTCTCCTGTATTTTCATTGTGACTTGTTCATTACTGTATTCCTTTCTCTTACATGATTTGATATGTGTTACATGAGTCGTGATTTTTTGAAAACAGTCTGTCTACCCTAGGTGAGATAAGGTCTGCGCACACACCACTGTTGTTGTTTAGTCATTAATGAATAGTCATATGGATTGTGTTAGGTTGAGGGAAGTTATTATGTAATCTTCATATCAGAAATTTTAAAGTTGCTGAATGTGGAGTACTGCTGTAATTTCGGCTGCTAGTTCTGGGCGTTTCTGTTTATAGTTTTTGTTTGGTGGAAGTAATGTTAATGGGTAATGTGGGACTAAGGCATTGGAATTTGTATGAATGTGATACCAATGAGACCTAGCTAAGGCACATGATGATTACACAATCATATTATTTGGCAGAAAATTGTTGAAAGGAGATCAGCTAATACATTTTTTCGTGGTCTTCGAGCCAATTTGCTCGCACCTTGACTAATAACACGGAGTACCTGCTGCCTTCCGCCAGTATTTTTATCTAATAACTCTGTCCACCAATACTTGAACAGAAGGAAGAAATCACGTGTTGTTTTTGCCAGTGGATTTGACCTTGAGACCTCATGGTTCTCAATCCACTTCATTGACTATTAGAACCAGTGATACATATTCTTCTAGAAGATAAAGCTTTTATCTTTAGTTTCCCCCCCTCAAAAAGAATTCTCCAAAAGAAGATATACGTCCCAAGCAGTGAGATTCATTTTTGCATTGAGGCTCTATTACAATAATATGTAAACTGTTGCCATATAAGCATTGCTTCTCAAATCTATGAAGGAGGCTCTTGATAGCTCAAGAACACACTTTTCTGCTGTTTGTAGTATTATTAATCTATTCTTAGGTGTTAGGATCACCCATCAATTACGTTACTTCTGATGGTGAAGCTGGTCATATACTCATGCTTGTATTCTCTAAAACCAAATTTAGTTGGTCTATTGGTTATTTATCATCATATTTCAATTGGCTGTTTATTAAGTATATAAACATATGACTGAACTTAAAATGGTTCAAGAACTTCCACAACACATGACTGAACTTAAAATGGTTCAAGAACTTCCACACAGTGACTTAGATGGTTCTAGTTGAAGAATATTCAACCCGAGTATTCCAGAGCTCCAACTTTTTCTTGGAATTTTGTCTTTTATGTTCTTGTATTTTTTGGTAAATGGCTAATGCTAGAATCGATCATGCCAAGTGGGGCTCTGAGCTTTAGAGTATGATGTAAATTGAGCTATTCCTGTTCTTTATGCGATCAACAACTCTGCTGATCTTTTATTGACACGTTTAAATTGTAGGATCAATTGTCTATAAGAAGTTGAAGGAGAGGTCAGAGAAATATACAGCTAGAGGATTGGTTAGAACAGAGGAAAGCAAACAAAAAATTGGTGGCGCAGATGATGTTTATATTGGTGATATCAGGAATACCGAGAGTCTTGCTCCTGCTATACAAGGTATCGATGCTCTCGTTATTCTTACAAGTGCTGTGCCAAAAATGAAACCCGGGTTTGATCCAACAAAAGGTGGCAGACCTGAATTCTATTTTGAGGATGGGGCAAATCCTGAACAGGTACTCATGCTTTGGGTACTCATATCCATCCTCAGGTTTTTAGTTGTCGTTGTCTGACACAAAATTTACTTTGTATTTTTAGGTAGATTGGATTGGCCAAAAGAACCAAATAGATGCTGGTATGGAATAATCTTAGACAATTTTGGTATTTAAAATGCATTGCTATCTACTTATCTAAGATATACAATATGCATTTTACAGCTAAAGCTGCTGGTGTGAAGCAAATCGTGCTAGTTGGGTCAATGGGAGGGACAAATCCTAACCACCCCTTGAACAGTTTGGGGAACGGGAATATATTGGTTTGTCACTTGATTCTTTTTCTTTATCTATTTCCTTCAAAAGTACTCAGCTTACTTTATTTCTGCTGCCATTTTGATGCCCACGTTGCCCGACCATTTCCACAGCTGCAAAAATATTATGGCTGCATGCACACTGTTACCTATTCCATCTTTCCACAAGTTTTTGTTTCTCATAGTCGAATATTAGAAGCTATTTGAGGTCATATTAGATGTAATATATACTTTTTTAATAAGTGAATTCCTCAATGATGCTGCCATTGCATGAACACATTAGATGTAATAACTTATATAGATGTTAAGTTGGTCCTATACTTGCATCTTAGGAGAATAACTATTTTTTCCAAGTTATGCTTATTTTGACAAGTGACAAGTTTTTAAGTTGGATGATGCTTGATTAGTTTTTCATTGTGACCTTTTGACCTTTCTTTCTTTATTGGGAATTATTGTCATCTATAAATTTTGGCGGACTAACTTTTATGAAGATTACAGATTTGGAAGAGAAAGGCTGAACAATATTTGGCCGACTCTGGAATTCCATATACAATTATAAGGTTTGTTCAACGCTCACAACTGTATCAATATTCCTCTGCGGCTGAATAAATATGGCAAAAGCATTGAATTTTCATTTCTATAACCAAAGGTGCTCTTAATAGATATTTAAGCCATATAAGGTGTGAAATAAATAAAAAAGTGTGAGTCGCATTCCTTAGTTTAGAGCACTACCCTACTAGTATAGAAAGTCTTTTAGACGTTTTACCTTTTAAACAGTTTGTAGAGTATATACTCTAAGGCTTGCAAATGTGATTTTTAAATCGGTAAAAGGATTTGCATATTTGAAAGAAATATGAAGCAAATTTGGGAAATTAATTAGCAGTTAAGAAAAGTTCCATTGAGCCAAAATAATGCTGAGTCAGGAGGAATATATGGTACTGTGATAATGAAAGAGGATGGCTTTGTGACGTCCATGATGATGGGGGGAGGGGGCTGATGAGGNCGGGTCAGGAGGAATATATGGTACTGTGATAATGAAAGAGGATGGCTTTGTGACGTCCATGATGATGGGGGGAGGGGGCTGATGAGGACGGGTCAAAGAGAAGGATTGACAGACATCTAAGCTGCTAAGCTTATGAAAAAGGTGTGCATATGATGCCATAGCAAATCCCACATCAGAAAGGGAGAGAAGAGTAAAGTGCTATAAGAGCACAAGTTCACATAGTATGACGCTTTTGAGCTTGTTGATGCTGAAGCCCAAGGGACAAATCCGTGAGATCTGTTGTATCACGTGCGATGGTCTTGGATGATGATAAATATGGTCTCAGAGCAAACTCTCGCCATATGATGGTGGGGCAAACCTCAGCGAGGATGTCGAGTCCCTAAGGAGGGGTGTGTGACTCCCATGAAGGAAGTTGCGCTAATGGAGGGTTGGTCAAAGAGAAGGACTCCTAGGCTTCTAGACTGACAGGTATTAGAAGGGGGGAGGGGATAGGTGTGTGAAGTGCTATATAAGACAGAGCACGAGCTAACATGGTACGCATGCTTTTGGGCTCATGATGGCGTAATTGAATGGCATAACCAACAGCTTCAAGGTATGTGAGAGTTGTTAGGCCAAAGTGGACAGGCTTCAGGGAAAATGACAGCTTCTATTTTCTTAGGGCTAAATTCGTCCCACCAAATACACACGTGCGCAAATAGAGTTTAAAAAGCCTCAAAGATAAAGTGAAACAAAATAAATCTGACTACGAAATTCCTGAGCATTTACTAGGAATAGCAGACTATCTAAACTACTGAAGGAACCCAATAATATTTCTTGGTATGCTGATCAAAATATTTAAGAAAGACGGAAGAGATAGATTGTCGCATAATTGTTAGTATTTCTCAGTGTTATCGTCCTTCATCTCTATGGAGATAACATAATTCCAACAAATGCGCTTTGACCCGGTTCCCTTTCATTACTTCTTTTAGAAAAGATCATGAGAGGAGATAACCCATTTATGATTCTAATCAAGAACACTAGTAAAAGGAAGGATCAAGAATGAAAAACTGTTATATTTTGGCAGCAGTTAGCTCTCTCTCTCTCTAACTAGAAATTTGATAAGAGAAATGCGAAAGAAATTCTTCCTGTAATAATTGTAGTAAGACATATCTGTTATAAAGGTATCTATTATCTTCAGCCAAAATCTTACCTAATGTAAAGTACTATCATGTGTAGAATAGAGTACTGGAAAGTGGAAGTTAATTGGATAAAACAACTATAGAACCTTGTTGAAGTATGTAACGGCAGTTGGAAATAACACTGTAATTTACATAATTATGTTTTCATTTTTCAATAAACCCACTCGCATGCAAATCCAGTTATTTTTCATGACAAGCACATGGAGATATTTTTTGATAATGGGTAGAGGTGAGACTCGAAATTAGGATCTCTGCCTGTTCTCATGCGTGGTTGAAATGTGTCACCAACCCATATAAAAGCTTAAACTGTTAGAGAGAGCACACTTCTATATACTTCATAATGTCTCAATAGGTAAATTTAGAAAAATGTACTTCATTGAAGAACACTAATCTCATCTAAAACTCATGACCTCATTTTTATTCTTATTCCACTGACTATTTAACATTCATGATAAACTGACCTCCATGTTACAATTATCCCCAATTTTGTTGCTTCAAAATTTACTGTTTGATAATCATCTTTGTGACTCGTCTTTGTTCAGGGCTGGAGGGTTACAAGATAAAGAAGGTGGTATAAGGGAACTACTTGTTGGAAAGGACGATGAACTTCTTGAGACAGAAACTAAAACTGTTGCTAGAGCTGATGTCGCAGAAGTTTGCATTCAGGTATATCAATGGACTTGGCTCTTTTTGAATTCTATCTAGATGCTTTTGTTTCTTTGGTCAGCTTCAAAGCTTTGTGCTTTAATCACATTGCTCTCTAGAGCTTTGCTCTCTGTTTGCTCATCTTCTAAAGGCTAAAGTCTTCGAGGCATTTCGATGTTGACAGGCACTGCAGTATGAGGAAGCAAAATTTAAGGCATTTGATCTGGCCTCAAAACCTGAGGGAACTGGGACTCCAACTAAGGATTTCAAGGCTCTATTTGCACAAATCACTACTCGTTTCTGATATATACTGCTCACTAGGACTATGTCCAAAATTTTCATCACTCTATTTTACCAACATTTGTTCAAAAGGGAGGCTATAAACTTAAGGTAGATAGGCATCTAAGTTTGGTTGTACCATTGCAGCTCCTCCCCGTTCTCCCCTGCGTAGCAGCTAACTTCATCGACCCCATGGCACACTCAGAGATTCTCTGACTTGCCAATAGTTCAATGATACAGTTAGAGGGTTATGTTATGTGCCTCTGTGGGTTTTATCTTGATTTTTGTGATGTTTGGAAGGCAACTAACTCAATAAGCATTGTTGAACTAGTGCAAGAGGCAAACAACTATATGTTATTATTACTTGCTTGCATTGCATGCTTCACAAAATCATGTTTCAAACTTTATGATTTTCATTTTATGCCCCTCTTTGATGGTATTCAAACTTATCTGATGGATCAAGAACATGGTTTTAAAGTTCAAATTTATACAAATTAGCTTTTAAAGGACTTAAATTTATACTCAAAAATTCATCAGCAAGGATTTTTTGAAAAATGCTTTTAGACCGTGTGATCATGAAATAGTGTTTTTAAAGGAAAAGACATAATACATACGAGCTCCGATCCTAATAGGTAAAATTTTTGATGAAAAACACCAAATAGGTAATTCCCACAGGAAATGTACCAAAGGGGTAAGGCGCTGGACGCCTCATGCCCCATTTTTGCTCCGTTAATCCCGTTCGTTTACCTTCTTTTTTTTTTAATACTTCTTCTGGATTGTGGGAGACTCCGCGCTCCACCTCCTTTTTTTAAATATTTTTTTTAAAATTTTTGTCCATGCCCATCGCTCACTTTTTTAATTTTCCAATTCTCCATTTAGGGCGTTACTGTTCCAACGTCCTATTTCTCTCTTTTTTTTTTTTTTCAATTCCTCATTTGAGGCGTGGCTATGCCAGCGCCTTATTTCAATTTTTTTATTTTTTTTCATTTTTGTTTTAAAGCGTGGGACGCCCAGTGCCCCACTTAATTTTTTTTTATTTTTTTTTCTTTTATCATTCGTGGTCATGAGATGTCCTGCGCCCCACCTTATTTTTTTTTTCCTTCCAAATGCAGGTCCTGTTAGTCGCTCGGAAAGGCAGGACCCAACAATTTTTTCTTTTTCAAATTGTATCTCGTGAAATTTTACAGTGAATTTGCAGAATCTTTACATTGTCCCATNGTCCCATTAAATCAATCAAAAATAATTTTTCACATCACGACAAAAATATATATTCCAACAAAATTTGCATTGTCTTATCAAATCATGAAATTAAAAAGTTTTCTACACACGTTTTCATGACTATATTTTTGTAAGTCACTTATAAATATTTTTGAACGAATACATTCTGAACTATTTGAGTTACATATTTTGTTTCTGTCCGTGAAATTTTTTTATCTTATAATCTTACTTCAAATGGCTGAAATCTTTGTAAAAGTTAATTTATATTGGGGCGGAGAAGTTATGAATGAAGGTGGTTCAATACGATATAGTCGACGTCCTATGGCGGGTCAAAGGTTTCCGCAATCCCTTAAATATGAGCGTTTGCAACGAGTATTTAGGAACAAGATGTCTATAATTGATCCTAAGGATGTAGTAGTTATCACTGGTCAATATCCAATGTATTTTACCGCCAACGGGTTACCGATGTATGGTGAGACACTTATTAGCGACGATGAGTCGTTGTCTTTATTTCTTCGTACTCCTGATATCTTCCGTAATCATATCAGTATAACGACTCTTGACATATATGCTGTTGTTGAGTGTAGTCCCGTCATTCCAGAAATTAATGATAATGAGTTTGATTTTGGCGATAATACATATTTGCCTGGTTTGAATACTGGTCTTTCAAGAAGTGTAATGTAACAATAAACAATGCTAGGATTCGGTAATTGTGAGATCGGTGGACCTAGTTCTGTAGCTGCGCACATGAAAAGTTTTGATTTGAGCACTGATCAATCTGCACAGCCACGTGAAATCAATTTTGGAAGAGACAATATTATTCAACAAGTTTCTTGTCCATCTCAATCAACTGATAGGTAAATATAAATATTTTGTATTTCTCGAAGTTATGTACATATGTTATATTTATTTATCATTTTCAACTTCTCATATTTATCTTTTAATATTTGCAAGTATAATGATGCTATTGAAATTTTGACTCAGTTGACAGAAATTTTCAACAACGACTTAGTCATTGTTCAACAAGATGCATCGGATAGTGATATACATTCAAACCATGGTTTGATAGAGGATGATCATTCGTCTGACAATGAAGATGTTGTGAATGTGGAGGGTGAAGGTCACAGTGATCAAAACGTCAATTATCATTCTATTGCTATTCCATATTTGGACTCCACTGAAGAAAGTGCTGAAGACTTTGCTTGCATGCGAGATATGGTCCTGTTCGAACTGCATTTAGGGATTCCCAAAAACCTAAAGTTATCAAGTCAGGTTTGTTTTTTGCCCTCGATTTAATATTATTAAATAACCAATTTGGCAACATTTGAGGCATAATCCGTTACATCCACGCATCCTCAATTACTTGAAATGTGTGGATTTAAGAGAGTTATTGACGTTGGTTTCGTTCCATATGATTTTGGAATGATTTCAGCTTTAATTGAAAGGTGGTGTCCAGAGACTCATACTTTTCATTTACGCACCGGCAAGGCCACCATTACGCTTCAAGATGTTGAAGTAATGTTTGGCTTGGTTGTAGATGGAGATCTAATATTACAAAATAGTGTAAGAGCGATATCTCTTATAGGATGGCAGGAAATCACCCACGAGCTTACCGATTGGCAAATTACTATGGATTGTTTTACCGGTGTGAGCGAATATTTGTCTCTAAATTAGTACAATATATTAATCATCTTGATGATATTAATGATAATTCAGATGAGGATGAGGTCCAAAAAAAATTTAGACTATATTTATTGTGGTTGTGTAGTGGGACCATTTTTTCTGATAAATCCGGATGTAAATTATGTTTAGATTATTTGATTGACATGCGTGACTTGAATGCAATATCCACTCAAGCTTGGGGAGCAACAACATTGTCATATTTGTACAATGCTTTATGTCGTGCATCAATGGCTTCAGCCAGCGATGTATGTGGCTTTGCTGCAGGTATTTTTTTTATTTTAATTATATTTATTTTTGAGATAAAATTTTTAAATAGATATATCAATAAATAGGTATGGGCATGGGAGCATATTATTCCACTATAGCCTTCACCTTGCCCCGTTAGAGAAAATTTGATCGTTCTTAAACCTCATACCGCGCTTGCACGTAAGTGGACGAGGCGTAAGATCCACCAAAATGAGGGCGAAACGTACTTGCAATTATTAGAGATGTTTTAGATAATTTAAATATGCGACAGGTATGTGAGTATTGTACTAAGTTATATGTTATNACAGGTATGTGAGTATTGTACTAAGTTATATGTTATATTTAATTTTGAATTATTAACTCTATTTTTTTCCTTAGTTTATATGATATCTTAATTTTGAAGATATCATATGTGCCCTACCGGAGTGGTGTCGTCGTGGTCGACCCGTCTGGATGTCATGTGTGCCACTTATTTGTAAAATTTATCAGGAATGGCATATGATAGATCGCGTGGTCAGACAATTCGATGGTGTGCAACACATACTTGGACCATGTACTATGTTTGACCATTTTTATTTTAAACATGATAAGCATTATCGTGTAACAGAAGAGATTCAATAATATTTTTGACGCCACGTTTATTGAATGGCAAAATTGCTGACTTCGTATTTTTCAATCTAATTTTACTACCATAGAACAAGAATACTTTGCATGGTATCATCGTCACTCCCGCATGTTTATTGGTAATCCAGAACATGTTGTTGAAAGAGGATATCAACCATTGGCGGATAGACATGAGGCTTTGGTGCGTTATTTTTTTTTTACTTTGTATATGTGATTTTAATATTTATTTTTATATGTAGTTAATATCTATTTTCATTGTAAGCTAGAGGACATGAAATGCAACACTGTGTGGCTACAACAGTTCTAAATGATTTAAATAGGTCAAATGCAGAGAGGGAATTGGCGGAGGAGTGGATCCAAATTTCTATTGAGTCCATGACTGCTGCATTTTTGAGTATGCGATTGAGTTTTGCACCTGAATATATACCACCCAATGAGTATGTGGACCCTCCCGTAGTACAGAATTGTCGTCGAGAACGACAAGTTGTCCCAAGAGATAGGGAGCAACGTGCTAGAAGGGCGGGTGGTGGACGAGGAGGTAGACGCCAAGCTGATCATCACCTAGTTGATAAGGAAAATATTTTTGCTGGAGCTGAAGAAAATGCAACCGCTATTGATGATTCTGACCCATCCATGACAACTCCCGAGGTGCCTTACTACCTAACATTTGATTTTGCTGTAACATCAACAGAAGCTCAATCTGTTGGGTATGTGACTCCCCCAGCTGCGGTCTTAGGCTTTGCTCAAATTTAGCGGATCTCAGTAATAAGGGCTTGGTAATGTGTCAAGCTTTGCTTCATTTGGAATGCCTTACTTTTCAAGAAATAACACTTCGTTTGCTCCTCCCCCAAGCTTCACAGATGTAAGTAAAATTTTCACAAATTATAGTTAATAATTACTACACGTTAATTTTAATAAATACATATGTCATTACATGTTTCATCATCCCATGGCCATCCTGCATATCAATCCACTAATACAAAAGTAGCACC